>JAKTXI010000075.1:0-52638 GCA_030582475.1 Suhomyces panamericanus
ATTCGTTCGTTCGTCGCAATGGGGCCATCGCAACCCTGGTCGTTTCACTCGGCCCAAGGCTCTAATAATGCGCAAAGCCCCGATACTGTTTGCTACCATCGATGGATCGTGGTGAGCCTGAACATGGGCCGCCATAGATCAACCCCAGCTAATTACTAATCTATACTCCTAATGCCATAATTATCTAATGCCACTAATGTTATGAACTATGAAATCTATTGATATCATCAATGTATCAGCAGTGTACCATCAATGTGTCTGTAATCAATGTGTCTGAATCAATATATCTGTAATCAATTTGTCTGAATCAATGTGTCTGTAATCAATGTGTCTGAATCAATGTGTCTGAATCAATGTAGTCTATGATCATAGTCTAGAATCAATGCCTTCATCCAAAAAATCAATGTAATGATAATCACATAATAACCTTAATATGAACCTTAATCCCCTCTTAATCCTCCCACACTTCGGTCCCACAGTTCCCGTGAATTACACCGTGTTTATGAAGTGTTTTTGGTGGTTCTATTGTCCAGCCGTGCCAGGCACACACCGTGCGCATTTTCAGTATGACGTCGCCGTGGAGCAACAACACCACGCCAGTGTCCCTGTGGCCGTTTCACCGGTGCCTGGGCGTCTCCAAGGCAACGTGCCAGCCAATCAGAACGCCCGTCCACCCCCTGGCGGCCCCTGTGCTCCGACCCCACGCCTCAAGGCCTCAGTGCATCTCACGTGGCGATGTTTTGGTCGCTAATTATAGCGCCAGGGATGGCGGTACCAGGGCCCCTGCCGCCTCGTATAAAATTGGCCTGGGTATTAAGGCCTGCGGTTTGCTCGTGATAGCCCCACAGCTGAACCAGCCACCATCGATTGACCACCCCGGCAGTGACCTCTCTAGCATTACAATTCCATCATTCTTTCACTCCATCCTCATCTTCAGCATCATATCCATAGAGATCTCTCCAATCTCTGTTCATTGCATTAATCTCTTTTCCCTCCGATCTGCTGCCACTGCTCCGATCCCCTCTCCCCACTGACTGACTGACTGCACTGCTCGGCCCACTCTATTGTTCAGCGTTTCGCTGCCCTTTTCGCTCGCCCTGCGCCTCGCCCTACCGCCGTCTTCCGCCAGCCCATCGCTATAACAATGCGCACTTCCCTAGGGAAGACCACTTTCTCGCCAGCTTTCGCTTCACCATCTTTCCCTGCTACTTCGTTCCCGACCTCGCCAGCTTTCTCTAATTCTCCCCCTTCATCCCCTGCTCTTTCATCCCCTTCATCCCCTTCATCCCCTTCTTCTCTTCCTATCGACTCGCTCTCTCCCCGATCGCCCTCGCTCTCCCCCCGTTCTCCCTCTGGTGCGTCCCCATCTCGCGTCATTTCCGCACCGCAGTCCTCCTCCTCGGTCCTGTCGTCATCGCCCTCGTCATCGGCCTCGTCATTGTCTCCCTCGTTTTCGCACGCTCCGTCTTCGCACTTTATCATGGCGTCTCCCGGTGGCACTTTTTCACCCCAGTTGAGTGCTCCTTCCATCACTGCCTTGTCCAGCCTGTCGTCGTCGGCCCCATCCTCCTTGCCTTCGTCCTCCGCAATGTCCGACACCGGCCTGCCCCGTGTGCCCTTCGACACCTCTCCGTTCACTTCCTCCTCCAACTCTAACGGCAACGTCCTGCCTGATGGCTCTTCCTCGTCTGGTACTGGCTCCAGCACCTCCAACGGTTCCAGCAGTCCCAGCTCGCCAGAGTCGCTTTCCCAGCCCTCGACACTGATCTTGCCTTCGTCCGGCTCCTCGTCCTCGCCGTTCCTGTCCAGTTTCGGCTCCCTGTCGTCCCTGGCGTTTCCCTCCCTGAGCAGCGGTTTTTCGTCCTCGCTGGCGGTGCCGTCCAGCTCGTCGTCCGCTTTCCTGCTGAGCTCGGCTGTCCCCCTGCTGAGCGTGTCGCTGTCGAGCTTCTCGTCCAGTTCCAGCTCGTTTTCGCTGAGCAGCAGCTCCTTCAGTTCCAGCAGCAGCAGCAGCAGCAGTCTGAGTTTCAGTAGCTCTAGTTTCAGCTCTAGCTCTAGTTCGAGTTCTAGCAGTTCTTTCACCACCAGCTCCAGCAGCTCTACCTCCAGCAGCTCTACCACCACAAGCTCCTCCAGTTCTAGTTCTATTTCATCCACCTCATCTTCCTCATCCTCCGCCTCCTCCTCTATGAAGATCACCTCGCACTCATCCCACCCCTCGTCCACCTCCTCCTGGACCCTGTCCTACACCTCCACAATCGTGTCCCCCGACACCACCATCACCACCGTCGTGACTGTCCCCACGTCCGGCCCCGTCGACAGCGCCAGCCCCTCGCACAAGGACTCCGGCAGCCTGAACACCAACAAGTTGGTGGGCGGGCTCGTGGGGTCCATTGGCGGCACCATCTTCATCGGAGTGTTGGTGGTGTTGTTCTTCTTCTTGAAGAAGAAGAAGAAGCTCAAGAACCAGTCGCCCGACTTTGCCGACGACTCGTTGGAGGACCCCCGTCAAGAGACGGCCGAGACCTCCCGCTTTGGCTTTGCCAAATTGTTCGGCAGCAAACCCGCACAGCCCATGCTCTTTGGCGACCCTCGCGGTACCACCGGCGACATCAACGACTTGGAGCGCCAGTTGAACGTGACCAACAGCACGTACTACGGTGCTGCAAACTCGGGCGCCCGCGGTGCGGGCGCAGCCGCAGGGGGAGTCGCAGGAGCAGCAGCTGCTAACAACAACGACGACGACTTCTTCTACCGCGGTGTCACCAACAACAACAACCTCGACCTGGTGTTCCGCATGACCAACAGCACCGGCCAGAACAGTGCCGCCGGAAAGGGCGACACCACCACCACATCTGCCTCGTCACGTCGCCACACGCAGCTCAACAGCTACGGCCACCCCCTCGCGTCCCCTGAACAATTCAACTTCAATGAGGACAGCGAGAGCGAGCCCCTCCGGTTCCAGAACTCGCCCGCGCCGTACCTGGAGCTGGAACTGGAGTCGGAGTTCAATCCGTCCGACTACGATGACGACGTGTTAGGCGGCGCCGCCGGCGGGCCGCACCACAACCGACACAGCCAGAATTTCGATGCTGTGAGAAACAACGTATTCATGCATCCGGAAGAAGGAGGCAGTAATAACTCGCGCAGTCGGTTCGCCGAGATCATCTGAAAGGATGAGCGTGAATAGCAAAAATGGACAAAAGGAACAGATCACTTCTGAATGAGCAGATCAAGATGAATGAGCGGATATAATATTATCTGATTTTCATTTTCTGGAGTTAATAATCGGATTGCCTGATATTCTGATAATTATGGTTGAAAGACAAATGCTGGAGTCTCTGATTCCGATATTCATCTGGTCTCGTCGCGTTCGGATTTATGTGATTGTCAGATGTCTCTGGATCCTTGAATTCAGGTTATTTTCTGGATTTTCTGATGGCAGATTGTTTATCCGGACTAATTGAATGACGGACATTTCGTTCATTCCTGAAAATTCTGATTATTATCTGGTTCGCTTATTATTCAAATTATCTCTTATCTGATCATTCGACTGTTTTCCTGGACTTTCTGAATGAAGCAGATTATCGGTTATTCTGGACCTGAACCAGATTCCAGAGTCCACTGGAGTCAGAAAGGATCTGTTCCATTTAACTTCGTCCATGCTAGATCCTCACCTTTTTTCTTCCAGTCTTTCTCCTTCCCATCTTTTCATTTTCCCACCAATCTTTCCAAAATTGAGGACTTCCAACCAAGTTTGCAGACTCAAAAGCCCAAGAGTGGCCACAGAAGGTTCAAATCCCTTCTTCCCGACCTGCAGAAGCCCAGCGGGCCAGCATTTGTGATAGCATGACCTCCGGGTCTATAATAATTGTTAATATTGATACTAATTGAACTAATTGAACTGAGTGAATGTAGAATGGAATTAATACCAATCGGAAATGCAGTGTTGAGATGTCAGATGTCACGGAAGTCTAAGTAATTGGGTATTCAGTGTTGGTTTGAAGTCGCAAGTTAATACAAAGCACAGCGATTATTCTCGGATAATTTGCTAGATGTAGTGAGGACGTGGTTTGTTGTTCCTTAGTTGGAGTTGATTTGACAATTTATTGCAAAATGTTATTTTGCAATCAGAAGCAGAAGCTGGACTTCGGGTGGTCAAAGTGTGTGAATTACGGTTCAAGCCATGAGTGACAAGTATAATTGAGTGTATTTAAGAAGATGAAAAGGTTAAATATAGATGGGACTAATGGAAAAGTGTCGCATAAAATTTCAGAGTGTCATATTGACATGTTTCAAAAAGTCTACGTTTCACAGCATGTATCAAAATGGAAATTATTAGTGTCAAATTCAAAGCGCCACGTAACGGTGGTCACAGTGTCAACGAATCAAGTGCTATTTACTTAATGTCCACAATGATACCAATCTGTCTGGATCAAGCTCTTGTAGTAACCGTTCGAATTCTTTCAAAACTCCCATCATCGAATTCCCTACTTTAAACACATCCTCTACATATAATAATCTTCATGAGTATAATCACAATTATAATTACACGGAAGTACCCAGCTTCCTTGATACACACCTTCCATCCTTCCGTGTTACACAGCTTCCCTTTCTTTCTCACTTTTCATTTTATATCGGACTCTCTATTCCCCTTTCGGACTCAGCCGTTGCATTATTAATCGCTATTATTGATACAATATTTTCTGCAATGGCTAATGTAGTGACATACATGGACCCCCTGTTTAGCACCTAGTCCCCGCCAATTGCAAAACTTAACATTTCACACCACTTTCTTTTCCTCCCTTTCCAGCATCCCCAACATTTTCCCCCTGTTGTGCTGCACATTCCTCGTCTATATTGGTGCTGTGGTGGCCGCATCTGCTTTCCCGTTGTCAATTCCGCACCACTTAGTAAAGCCTATGTTTCGATCTCCTGTTGCACATCCCTTCTTCACCCTTGCCCATGAAACAGTGGTTCCTACTACTACTCCTAGCTAGGGCCTTGGCCGACCTGATATCGGCGTCTCATCCCTCCACCTTGGCACAGATGGCCCCTGATGTCTGTGAACTTTGCATTTCCTCATCCCCTTTCATCTCCAATCCCAAAACAAACAGCGCCAGCTACAGCGACACATCCCTGGCTCGTTCGGCAACCGTCACCCCCAGCTCCGCCTCCTCCAACGAGACCGCCTCGCTGTCTGAACCGAGCGCCGAAACCTTGGAATCGCCCTTGCTGGTCATCTTGGATGATGGCACCATCTTCGAGGTGGGTGACCTGGCCATCCCCGACTTGGAAATAGAGGTTCCTACCGAGATGGCCAACGTCTCCAACCGCTCCGCCGGTAGTATCCAGAACCAGTCCAATCTCACCCTCGACGACTGCCATTTCATGTCGTTTGAGGAATGGAAGAAACAAAAGGCAGATGAGCTCAGCAACAAAACAGAAAAGGAGAACGAAACTGTTGCCGTGGCCAACGGACTCGTGGTCCGTGAAGCCCACAATATCGACGATGAATCGGCCCCAAAAGCAGACCAGGGAAAGGTCTACAAGGACAAGTTCAACTACGCTTCGGCAGAGTGTGCTGCGACCATCGTCAAGGCCAACTCGTTGGCCAGTGGCGCAAGGTCCGTGCTAGTCGAGAACAAAGACTCCTATCTTTTGAACCAGTGCTCGGAGCCCAACAAATTCGTGGTCATCGAATTATGTCTGGATATCTTGGTGGACAGCGTCGTCGTGGGCAATTTCGAGTTTTTCAGCTCCATGTTCAAGGACGTGAGAATATCTGTCAGTGACAGGTTCCCTGCTACCAATTGGAAGGCATTGGGCGACTTCCAGGCTGAGAATATCAGAGATGTCCAGACTTTCAAGATCCAGAACCCATTCATTTGGGCGAGGTATTTGAAGCTTGAAATCTTGTCTCACTACGGAAACGAATTCTACTGTCCTATTTCCTTGATCAGAGTTCATGGAAAGACTATGATGGAGGAGTTTAAGGAGGATGTGGTGCCAATAGAAGAGCCCGAATTGGTACCAGAATTATTGATCAATCTCGACGACATAGGCGAGTCTTCCAACTTGGGCGAAGACGAGTGCCGAGTATTGTTGCCTCATTTGAGGTTGAAGGAATTTTTGAAAGATATAAACTCAACAAGTCATGCTTTCTGTGAAGCCACAGCAGAACCAGAAGCCACTCAATCCATTGAGATCCAAACCACCCAAGAGTCTATCTACAAGAATATCATGAAAAGATTAACTTTATTGGAGTCCAATGCGTCATTGTCATTACTCTACATTGAGGAACAGAGTAAACTCTTATCCGATGCATTCACCAACCTCGAAAAGGCCCAGTCCAGCAATATTGAAAATTTAATCGATTCTTTCAATGTTACCCTATTCAACCAATTGATGAACTTCAAGAAAACATATGCAAATATGCACAACGAATATGCCAAGCTATTCAGAATGCAAGAGACGAACCACAAGAGCATTCTTGCCGAATCTCGCAGAAAAGTGAGTGCTTTGGGAAGTGACATCACCTTCCAGAAACGATTATCCATATTCAACAGCATCATCATTATTTGTCTCTTGGTCTATGTCATTTTGACTAGAGACGCCTACATTGACGATGAGATTGTCCTCCGGAATTTACCGAACAAAAGGAACAGGAGACGGGGTTATTTTCCAGCCGGAATGGTAAATAAAAACCAGAAACAAGCACAACGATTGCATCGGTCCTAAAACTGCATTTCCACGAAATTCACGCTCATTCGTTACCCATTATTACGATTTCCATTAACGTTAATTGCTAATTATTAAACATACGGTTGCCAGTCTACCGTCTATATACTAAAAGGGGATATTCTATATACATCTTGAATATTCTATTTACAACTAAGATTTCATCTTGAAAGTGCCTTTGGCCTAGTATCTGCCTCTCGAGCCGGATCTGTCGTAGGAACCTCTGGATTCAAAAGAATTGCTTCTTCTGTTGTTGGAGTCTCTGTCATAGCCTCTGTCATAAGACTTGAAGGAAGACCCGTCTCTTCTATCGTACGAGTCTTGGTCATAGGAGTTTCTGTTGTAGGAGTTGGTGCTTCTACCATATGAATTGTTTCTTCCATAAGAGTTGGAGTTTCTGCCGTAGTTATTCGAGTTTCTACCGAAAGATCTGCCTCCTCTGTCATTTCCCGAGAAAGTGTTTCTCTTTGCACTTCTGTTGTTGTTCATTGATCTGAAACCACCAGGAACATCGAAGTAGTGCTCAGCAACTCTCACATCAAGACCCAAAATCTGCGTAATGAAGTTTCTGGTGACATGTAATCTGATGTCCTCATCACGCATCAATTTTCTGTAGAAATTGACCACATCGCCAACCATGGTCTCAAAGTCCAATCTGAACACAGAGGCAATCTGCTTTTCGAAGCCCAAGAAGGTCTTAATGAAGTTTTCCACTTCTTCCTCATCAATGCCAATTTTGGCAAAAATATCTTCTTGCTTTTCCAATTCAGAAGACTTGATTTCTTCAGCAAACTTAATACCTCTTTGTTTCTGCAAGATTCTCTTGAACTTGTACTCGGGCTTGGAAAGGAAGATCACTGCATTTCCCTTGGCTCCAGCTCTGGCCGTTCTTCCCACCTTGTGAATATAATCAGCCACAGAAGGACTTGGAGAAAGCTGGAAAACGTGACTAACATCGTTGAAATCCAAACCTCTGGCCGCAACGTCGGTACAAATCAACAAGCCGTGCTTGGATTGTCTGAAATGTCTGACTGAAGTGTCTCTGGCACTTTGTGACATTTTTCCGTTCAACTTAACAATTTTGGAGCCAAAACGCTTGTGGATCATAGGGTCGTAGACCTCGTTGGCTCTGGCACTTTTGAACACGGAATACAACCACTCAGTAGCGGTGATCGTGGGCAAGAACACAATGGCCTTGAAGTTGGGCTCGTTCAAGTTGTTGAAGATATAAGATAAGGCAGACTCGTAGGTGTCTGTGGTGTTTTCTGTCTCGATTAAGGTCTGGTGGATGTTTTCGTGGGCCTCGCCTTCACTTTCGTCCACACAGTTGATGTAGTTGTACTGTGGGTGGATTTGTTCACGGGCAAAATCCGCAACACCCTCGTCAATAGTGGCACTGAATAAAATGGACTTGAACATGTCCAACTCGGAAAAGTGCTTTTCCCGGGCGTCTTTCAACATGCGGTCGATGTTGCCCAATGATTCCTTGAAACCCACGTCCAAAATTCGGTCTGCCTCGTCGTAAACTCTGTACTTGATTCCAGCAAATAATCTGGCATATTTGGGGTTGTTCAACTTGTCCTCCAATCTTCCAGGCGTGGCGATAACAATCGAAGGAGGGTTTCTGAAGTCGATTTCCGTCTTCTTTCCTCCCATGAGCAACGCAATGCTGCAGCTTCTCTTGAGGGTGCCGGAAAGTCCAGCTATCACCTTCTTGTATTCGGCCTCAATCTGCATGGCCAAGTCTCTGGTGGGCGCAATAACCAAGGCAGACACCTTTCCCTTGCTTGGACGTGCCGTGTTGGTCTTTTGCTGGTCAATAATGTCCTGAATTGTGGGAATAACGAAGGCAAGAGTTTTACCAGTACCGGTTTTGGCTCTCACCACCAAGCCCTCCTTCTCGTTCAAAATGGGCATCAAGGACTTGGACTGGACCGGAGTCAACGTGTTGAACTTGGCCAGCTTCAACGCTTCAATGAGCGACTTGGAGAACTTACCAGTAGCACTCAAGTCAGACAAGGTCAAGTTTTCAGAAGCTTCGTTTGAGGCCACTGGGGCGTCATTTTTGACGGGAATTTCGTCAAAAGTGCGTAATGACGTTGCAAAACGACGGTGGGCCGTGTGTGATGCCGCAAAAAACGGCAAAACGGGCCGGGAAGACCGTATGAAGGTCTTGAAAAGTGACATTGTAGTGCTTGACTTATGAAAAATGTACTGAGATGAGGTATGTGTCAATCCTGCATATAGCATAATGGAAGGTGGGTTCTCTTTGGATAGAAGAAAAAGGATAGAAGAGGATGGAGGGGAGAAAGAAGTCGTGAAGTAATAGAAATGGCGTGGATTTAATAATTTGTGGTCTTTTTTTTGGTCTTTTTCACTCCAGAAATGAATTTTGAAGGACCAGATCAAAATTGGCATTTAAGTAGAACCAGAACCAACGTCTATTAATGGGTGCCGAAGTATGGATTACCTCTACAGAGATAATCACAATGCTCTGAACGCTCCACTTGTTTCCTTTTGTTCTTGTAGCAATTTGAATTAAATTAAATTAAATTAAGTCCTCATTGGACTGACTTCATTTGCTAATTGGAGAAGTAAAATCCAACAAAAAATGCAAAACGAGACAAAGGACAATATACCACCACCTCAAAATGCCTTCAACTTCTCTCATTTCGTCCTCTTTCATATCCAACCTCACCTATCACCCTATCTCGGCCCAATAGTTTTTTAGTACATATAATGCGAGGGCTCTAATTAGTCCAAAATCGGCCGTTTCAAGTCCAAAAAACGTCATCAAATCCAGTTCACCACGTAGAACTCGTGCTTTTCACCCCGATCTGGCCCTAAACCCGCTCCTGGCCCCTCTCACACCCCCTCTTTCTGTGTTCTTCTTCCCCAGTTTATGTCGCACTTAAATGGACCTTTTATCTCTACCACTTTTCTCTACTTTTGCTACCTGTTTCTTTCACTGTGCTAGCCAAACACCATCTTGGACTGCCTGAATCGGAGTTCTAATCCATCTAGCATCATGACCCAGAACAACGGAACCGCCTCGACCGGCTTTTTTGCCAAAATCAAGGACAACTACGGCAGTAAGTTCTCCAACCTTTCCATCTCCACTGTCCATGACAAGGACGGATCGGCCGAAGACGACACGCTTATCCATAATGCCTTCGTCAAGTACTTCGACAACAACAACGAGCCGTACCCCGAGTGGTTGGGCGTCAAGAAAACCGACCAGGTGCCTCCCCGTGGCGGCCAGCAGCAGCAATACTATCAACAACAATACCAACAACAGCAGCAACAGCAGCAACAACAGTACAACTCGCAATTCCAGCCCGTCAGACACAACAACTCCTTCAACAACAGCTACCAGCAACAGCAAATACATGCCCAGAACCAGCAGCAACAGTACCAGCAGCAACAACAACAACAGCAACAGGCACTGCAGAACACCGACGGCGCCCAGGCCCAGGCGCCCAGACCTGGCTACACCCGTGCCTCTACTAGCAGGTTGATGGACATGCACAACCGGTCCAAGCAACAGGCAGTGCCGGGCCAAGGCTACAGCACCCAACCGTACCAGCCAAACAGAAGCAACAGCACCTCGGTGTCTGGGTCCCGTCTTCGTGAGAGAATGCTCCACAACTCGCCCAGTTCCAACCAGATCTACCAGGTGGACAACCAGGGCCAGGCGCCTCCGGGCCAGGCAGCCCCACGGGCCACCTGGGGCAGAAGATAAGAGTGCATGGATGGATGGCAGCTAGAGAGGTATTGTGGCCAGAATGGACAGAAATGTTACTATGCTGCTTCTGTTTCCAAGTGCTCATACTCCTAATTGTGTGAAATTTAATGCTGAGTTGAATCTGAAAAGGTTTCAACTGTTGTTGTTGAATTCTTGCGAGATGGCCACATGATCAAAACTCTAAGGGACAGATCATTTGTGGTCACGTTGAGTGGAACATTGGAGTCTGCATTAAGCAAAGTCCCCATTTCCTCGAGGATTTCGCTATATCTTCATCTATCGTGACGTTTCACCTAGAATTATTCCTCCCGTCATTTTCATCATTTCACCGCAATAAGGGCCAATTCCACCACTATCACACGTTCCAATCTAATCTACTTGCTGTGCTTTCCCGAAAATGCTATTCTTTATTATTCATACCTATATTATCACCGTCTCCAGTTATGGTTCCAAACCATCATGCATGTGGAAATTCCAGCACCTGGTTGAGGTGCCTGAAATTTTCTTCCCAAAAGTCTCGTCCTCGGATGAACCACTCGGGCAATTTAGAGTCTGGAGGTAGCTTCAACTTAATGACACTCACGTTCTCAAATGCCAACGGATACTTATTCAAATTCCTGTAGTACTTGAAGTCGTATTTCTGGCGGATATTCTCCATTTCCGTGAAGGAAAGGGCACGTTCCCGTGGCTTTTCCTTGACCATTCGGTAGACTGGCGATGTGCTCTCTAGTGACGATCTTCCTGGCTGTATTGGCGAGTTCTGGTTGCGAAATTTGGAACTGTTCATTCTGATGAATTTGGAGTCGATTGACGAGCGCCGACGGTCCAAATTGGCCCTTGCCGTGCTCAAGAAGTCACTGCTGAAGCTGTTATGTCTGCTGCTTCCGACCTGGGGCGAAGTTCCTGGCGTAACGGTGTCCATTTCGTGTTGGTCTCTGTGTTTGTCCTGTTTGCGTTGTTCGACCAATTTGAGGAGATTTGCCGGAATTTGCGGCGAAGCCGAGAGCATGTCGTCGTCCATGTCCTCGTCATCGATACTGCGGTCGTCATAATCGTCCCAGGCCTCTTCATCCAACGATTCTTTTCGCTTCATTCTGGAAAACTCAGGACTTCTTAGCAGGTTCTCATGGGGCATTTCGATGTATGACGTCTGCCATTGGGGACGCGGCTCGTGCCGCGTCTCCTTGGGGATCATCTTGGCCTGTTCTTTGAGCTGTTCGAGCTCTACTGGCATGAGTTCTACTTGTATCAATTCAAGGAAGTTTTCGGCATAGTAGTTGCTCTTTTGCGAGCTTCCGGTGTATGTTTTGTACTCGTTGAGGATGGAGTTGAAGTTCCACTTCTGGATCTTGCGGAGAATGCCGATCAACGTGGACGTAGAGTCCACCAAGAGCACGTTGTGCTTGGACTTGTTGAGTAGAAGTTCAAACGTCTTCTGGATGACGTTTTTCTCGATCAACATCCACTGGTCCGTCTTGGGGCCGCGGATCTGCACATTGAGCACGTCAATGGTGTCCTTGTCGTCGGTGTACCGCTCCATGGACTTGTTGAGAGACTGAATATTGGCTCTTTCTTCCTCCTCGTCTTCGTCCTCTATGCTGTTGGAATTGGAGTTGGCACGTCTACCGCCATTGTGATGGTGGTTGGAGATTTTCAAGCTGCCCAAATTGTACAAATCGATGCCGTTGGACTCCAAGAAGTGATTCAAAAGCCGGGGTGGCTTCTCGGCATCTAACACGATAAGCGACCGGAGTTTGAGCGTTTCGAGAAACGGAAAGTTGTCGGAGTTGATCTTGGAACACCGGTAGATGCCGGGCTCCACTAGGCCAAAGTTGTCAGGCAGAACAAGCATGAAAAGGGAAGAAGAATGGATTAATGGAGGATAATGTTAGTGAAAAGAGTGATTATGTAACCGAAAGGGAATGGAGTAGTGGTCTGGTTACGTAATCAGAAGGGAAGGCAATAACGGCAAGAAGTAGAGGATGCAACTGGCTTTATTGCAAGGGTCACGGTCCAGAGGGTTCTTCCCAATTGGGCCTGTTGCTACCAATGCAAGTTTCAGAATCAAGAAATCTGTGTTGTTTGCCAAACTGTATAGTTTTTCCAAATAGTGTTCTTGGTAATTTATTACTTAATTACATACCTCCATGCTTCTTCACTACATCCTTCCGTTCTGTGTGTATTGCGCCCTGCTGCGTCTATCCTATCCTCTAATCTTGACGTCCGTAGGAATTCCCTCGTACTCGCCGTAACCCATCGAAAGATTGACATTTTGCAAGCACTGAGTGGCTGCTCCCTTCAACAAATTGTCAATTGTGGCCACAATCACCACTCTGTCCTCCTTGGAGTTGACAGCAAAGCCTCCAATCACCACACCATGCTTTCCGCTGATGTCTCTGACCAATGGAGCCTCTCCGCTAATGGTAATCAATTTTTCGCCCTGGTATCTTTCCTGGAAAATGTTTCTGATTTCTCTGGAAGTCAACGAGCCCTTCTTAATGGGAATAGACACCGTGTGCGAGATACCCTGGAACCACTGGGCCACGTGGGGCATGAACGCCACGTCCAAGTCCAACTGGCTGCTGATTTCACGCTCGTGGATGTGGTCGGTCAAGGAGTATGGAATTAAGTTGTTGGTCAAGAACTTGACGTCGTTCTTGGGCGATGGCTTGGTACCTGCACCAGAGTAGCCAGAAACACCGAAGATGTTGGGCGTGCCATCAATGTATTCCTTCAAGGGCGCAATGGCACACTGGGCAGCAGTGGCATAACATCCGGGGTTGGAAATCTTCTTGGCCTTGGCAATAACTTTCCGATCGTTCAATTCAGGCAATCCATAGATCCATTCGCCAGTAGTGTCGAATCTGTAGTCGGCAGACAAGTCGACGATCTTAGATTTCGAGGTCTGGACCGACTCAATGGCCTCCACAAACGGCTTACACACTCCGTTTGGCAAGGCCATGACCCACACGTCGACCTCGTTGTTCTCCTCCAATTTCTTGATGTCCTCCACCTGCAAGTTGGAGTATACTATGTTGCCCTTGTTGTATCCCTGCAACTTCTGACCCTCGAGCTCCCGAGAAGACACATGTGAGATCTCCAAGTACTTGTGGTTATCAATCAAGTTGATCAAGTTCTGGCCAGTGTAGCCTCTGGCACCGATCAAAGCCACCTTGGCCTTCTTGGTGCTGGTTCCGTTTTCCAATGGGGGGTTGGGGTTGGAGCTGAAGTTGACGGCACTGGAGTGGAATGGTCTGATACCGAAGGTTTTGGTGTGCAATCCTCTCTTTTGCGTAGGAGAGCTAAAAACGCCAGATTCCTTGGACGAAGAGAGAGAAGAGCCGATGTTCGACGAGTCAAAGTCCTTGATCAAGTTAGAAGCCTCGGAGGTGTTCAATCCGTACCAGAACAAGATCTCGCCGTTCTTGGAGAAGGAACCGTCGGACTTGGAGAAGTACCAGGCCAAGTTGGAGTCGTTCTCGTTGACAATCCAGCACAACGAGGAATAGTCCTTTCTCAAGGAGTTGAAGATGTTGTCGGTCACGTTGTTCAACCAGCCGTTCTTGGACGACAAGAACTTGTCCAATTTAGGTACCTTTCCTTCGTTGTCCTTGACAATGGCTAAAACCTCCAAAGGCTCATCACCGTAACTCTTGAAAGAGGTGGTTTCTAAGGACTTCAAGTAGGAAGCTACCGACAACTTGCCTGCCTTAATTTCGGGGTCTCTCAACAAGGCATTTCTCAATAAGTCGGGGTTACCAAACTCCTGAAGACTGTTTCTGTTGATCAACTTGTAGCCTCTTCTGATCAAAGTACCGGCACCGGAGTCGGTGAACAACTCCTTCTGCAAGTCGTCAACATCAATGATGGCAACAGACGAGGATCTGGGCAAGTGTTGCATCAAGTCGTGGATTTCCTTGATTTTCAACTTGGTACCATACTTGACCCAGCTTTCGTTCATCAAGTCTTCGTATTCTTCATCCAAGTTGATGACACTGACCTTCTCACCGGTGGAACCGTTGATAATTCCTCCCTTTTCGTTGAGGTAGACGATCTTCAAAGGCTCGAACTCTCTGGCCAATTCACTGGCAGCAACGTCGGCATTGACGTTCAACAACTGGCCCGAGTTGGTCTCAGCCAAAGAAGTCAAAATTGGCAAGTAGCCAGCCTCAATGGCGGCCTCAATTGGCGCCTTGTTCACGGCATTGATCTTACCCACCAACTGGTACTTGTCCTTGTCCAAGTATTCGGCGCCAAAAACACCGGTGGTGATGGGTCTGGCATGGACACCCATCTTCTCCAAGGCGGTCACAAGACGCAAGTTCTGCTCCAAGAAACACTTTCTGACCACCTCCATGGTCTTGGGGTTGGTGATTCTGATACCGTCGATGTATTCGGGCTCGACGCCCTCGTTTTCCAACAACTCGTTGATCTGGGGGCCGGTACCGTGAAGAACAATGGGATAAAGACCAACGTGGTACAAGAATGCCAAGCATGAGGCCAACTCTGGCAACTGTTGGGTGATGATGGCACCGCCCACTTTGATGACGGCAAACTGCTGTTGCGACACGGAAGTGAAGTATTTGAGATATTGCTCGACTTCTCTCTTGGATCCAATGTTGTTTAAGAGCTGAACCACGGTGGATCTAGTGGAATAGGGTCTGGCGGCTCCAGAGGGTTGGGTTGAACTGGCCAAATCCACGGACACAGAGGCCCTAAGGGCATTTTTGAAGACGTTCTTGGAAACGCCACCTAGCCGGTGGCTGACCGAGGATTTTGCAACGTGTCTCAACATGAATAAATCAAGAGGAGAAGAAGAAAGTAGTATGAAAATTAAAAAAAGGCCCGAAAAATTTGTACTCCAAGATATATATTGGTTGACTCACACCTGTCCAATTAAAGTAATTTTTCGTCTTAAGCGCGGTTTGAGATCAGTAGATAGGGAGATGGCGTGCAGCAGGGGATGCGGATGGTGGTGCTGGAGGGCAGATACAGACAATCTGAGGATGTCACTGTAAATAGAAGGCCTGGTTTGGGGTGTGTCTGAAATATGGAGACATTTGGCCCAGAACTGACTCGAATACCGCTGTGTGGAACGAAAATTAGCATAATGTGGAGTGAAAAATTTCGCTGCACTGTAATTTACCATTAGACGTACAGGAGAAAAGTCTACTAATCAAACAAACCGACGTAATAATATTTAAACATATGAAATGGAATTGTAATTGGTTCATTCTGCGCTATTTTCAAGCACCTGCCCCTGAAACGAGAAGCCCTTGTGCGCTAATTATGAAAATACCTCAAGAAGCCACCTGTCTACCTAGGTCCGAGTATATCCAATCAAGTAGTGGAAAGTACACACGGTAGACATACACTATGTCCCGCAAAATGATGGAAATGGCTTTGTCTATAGCCTCGTGCTGTAGGGAGAAGTTCGCTCGTATGATAGAATAGTAGTCCACTCCTCGAAAAGCCACAGATCCTAACAGCACCAACTTCTGCCGCAAAAGGTCACTGATATTCTTCCTATTGCGCGTGACATGGTCAACGAATTGTCCCAATTCCTGGATGATGCCACAAGAGTAGAAAAGGAAATCGAGCTTTGTCACTGGGCAACAAATTGACTTTTCCACCATGACAATTCGAATAAATTCTTTCTGCTCAATAGTCTGGTACCCTTGGTCCTTCAAATCAATTTCCTGCAATTTACTCGAATAAAAGTTCATCGCCAATAGTAAAAGACTGTTGGAATCAAGTAAACTGTTGATTTCTGCATTTCTTCTCTTGAAATTCATAAGGTACATCGAACCTATTTCGTGTGGTTCAAAATCCACTTCTCTTCCATCTATAATTAATTGGAAAAATAGCTGTCGATAAAAGGCAAATGAGTCGTCTCTGCTCTCCATGTCAAGAAAACTGGGTCTTGCGTAGCTGGCTTCAATCATAGGACCAAAACTTTTCAAGCTTATTCTTCCAAAAGACTTAAAAGTCCGAAGCCAGGCATAAAACTTTGGAAACACAAAACATGGACTATTTGTAAATATGCTTGGCCTGATCATGTGGAACCGTTCTGAGTTGATGAGTAAATATATATTCTCAAATCTTTGAAAATGTTGAAAGGAATCAAACGTGCATTTCATTAGCCATTTGCGTAAAATAAAATGTTCTAACTGACATGTTTCTTGAACTAATTCTGCAGATGATTCCTCTTCTTCAAGTGAAATTGTACTTTCCAAGATTTCGAGACACCTTTCTGGAATATGCAAAAGATCCATCGACTTTTCTGAAGAAACGAGTGAGAGAAGAGCCCTAAAGAATTCTTTCAAGAGAAAAATCTTTTCTCCTTCTGAATCTTTTGGCAATTTAGTCCAGTCAATATCGATGACGATGTTGCTTCTTGGATAGAAGTTCAGTAGGTATTTCGTAGTATTGTAATAGATTCTTTCAATTGACAGGAAATAAGCATCAAATCCGTTCACGCTTAAATTTATGCTTTGGTAATGAATCTGAATTGCTTCTCCAAGAACTTCAACACTTCTCTTCCCTACCACAGTTTTGATTTCTGGATAGTTTCCCGCGTAACTACGGCCAGTCTTCAATTTTAAGTTTTCGCCAGAATGATCGTTGAAAAAGTACTTGTACCAAAATTTCCTCCATTCGTCAAGCTGAAATCCTGAAATAGAGGGTACTCGGTACACAAAATTGTTGTAGATTATGGTTTGCTTGTTATTAAAAATTCTGTCCTCTGAATCGGGTTTGCCGGCTTGCATTTTGACTTCTTGCAAGTAAGTGTAAATTGAATTCAAATAATCTTGGGAGTCTTCATCTGTCATGTCTAAGCTGGAATATGATTGAAGTAGATTCTTTTCTTCAACTAGATTTTCTTTCTGCTTTCTTATGGGTTCTGGTTCTGATGCTTTCAATTCTTGAAGAGCAGCTACTTCTATAGCTTTGTTAAGAATTAAACTAATATTCTCATGATGCTGCTTCTTGAAAATTCCGAACAAGAATGAATACGACTTCCACGTTTCCAAAAATAATGCATTATCATTGGAAAGAAGCATTTTTCTGAAGTCCACCACCAACTGTTGTGCATATTTGTAAAGAAGAATGCTGATGAAATTATGGAAAAAATTGGTCGTAGAATCATCAAAAACATTAGAATTGAAGCCAGGATGGCCAAACGCTTCACCTATAAAGGATTCTGCGTCGTTTATGAGGAGGAAGGCATAAAGAAATGGCCTGAAAAGCTTGGGACCGTCTTTTTTGGCCCCATAATCGGGAATGTTGAAGTGTTCTAGAATTTCCACGAAGTACTTCTCTTTAATATTCACCAAAAAGACCGCCTGTTGAAACGTCACTTTAGTGATTCTCTCGTACAACAGACTGGTGTATAAGAATTCACATATCCTCTTCTTTCTATGTGGAGATAGATAGAGAGAGACCTGTTCGTGTTTCAAGAATTTGGTTTTGGTTCCAAAGAATAGACTTTGGTTCAGGTAGCTGGAAGCTCTTTTGGCCCTGGTACGGATGTCGTTGAGATACTCTAATTTCCTTCGACTGACGGCCTCGAAGTTCTCGTTCATGCTTTTAATCTTTTGTTGAAGTAGGGCCGTTCTCTGCTTCTTGAGTTCGTCAAGTTTGAGCTTTATAGTTTGGGAGCGTTGAAGTAGCTTCTTTCTTCTGTGCTCGATGAGCAGACCTTTCGGACTATAAGGCAGCATTCGGTATCTCTTCGGACACAACGGAGTCAAATTTCGGAGAATCCCATCGGGTAATTGGAATTGAGGCGATGTAGTTCTAAGATGCTGGCTTTGGACCGAGAATTCCTCCTCCTTCCAATTCGGCGAAGAAATCAACTCGGTCACACCTTCGGTACATGGGGGGGCAGAAGTACGTGAATTCTTGCCGGGGTTTGGGGGCATTTTCGGGTTTGCAGGGGTTTATCCGAGGGCACACGTCAAAAGGATCCAGGAACTGTAGGGAAGGGTCACTTTAGTCTGGGCTAATGGTCGTCTTAGTGGACTCTAACCCCCGTATTAGGTCGATAATGGAAGGGTCGGTTCCATAGTTTTAGGGGGTAGGCGATTTTGCAACTGGAATCACGTGCCCTTCCTATTGTTGCCGTTTAGAAACAAGGTTTTGGGAATAGGAAGTATGGCGTTCTGCCGTTTGCCGTCGAAACCGAATGGTCCGAGATGCACTGCAGCATCTACAAACTCGGCTATACAAAAACTCCAAGACCGAGAGAGACGGAATTAACCCGGCGTTGGTTTTGGTCTGTATTCCAGTCTTTCCGAAAAATTAAACGGGAATGCATAGAAGCTATCGGAGTTAGTGATTACGTACGTGGTCCCTATCTTAGTGGGTTTGTAGTGTTTGTCGCATTACATTTTTAGTTATTTTTGGTGCTAGAAGTCAGATTTCGGGAAAACAGCCTGTTGAAGCCGGGCTGGTGCAACTGGCAAGTACTGACTAAAGCCTTGGACCATTGGTTCTTCTAGTACGGCGTGGAAGTTTCGGAACATAGATTTGTAATCGAACTATGATTTTGACCACAGGCTGCATGACGCACCATGCACCAAGAAGCCCTTCCAGTACATTGCAGTATAATTCGGATTAACATATTGCCCTCCATACTCTTACGATACTGGACCAATTGCAAAAGAGTCAAAAAGGCTGGTCAACAGCTCACTATTCTTGATGCTTTTGGTTACGAGCAATCAACAGAAGTTTCGGTCGAACGTATTTTTGGATTATGCCAAAATTGATAAAAATTGACATCCAGACCCAGTACTAAATATTTAAATATATGTGAAGAAGCAGGCTAAATTGTAAAAATTGCGATCTGAATTAAACACTTCGCAGAGCAAAAATATAGATAACGAAATAGTTAAAACAGATAATGCTTATCCAAATAAGAAAACAATTGTATAGGAGTTTACTCTTGTAACCGAAAATAAACGTATTTGTAATCCACCCATTCGCTATCAGACTTCTACTCTTAAATCATCAGATCATACGTATTGATATACAAGTGTTCCGGAATCCCGAACTCGTGCAACACTAAAAGCACTCGAAATTTGCCATCAGACATAAGCATTCAGACATTAATCTATATCTTTACTAATCTACATCACCAGATCATACGATCAACCGAGCCCCGAAGTGGATTAACTTCATAATCCCGAAGCATCTGCAATGTCAAGTTCCTGTCAAACATCATAATTTTAAGATGCATACATTTTCCGATCACCAGATTTTAAATCAAGTACACCGAAACCCGAATTGGTACATCCTCCGAAAGATACTCAATTTTTAAATCCTAAATCATATAGAAATGCATTAATTTCATCATTACTAAGTCAAATCACCAGTTTTTATTTATTCTCGAACAAATCTACTAAATCTATGTCTCTTAAACCCGTTTCTCCAGGCTTCGAATTTCATGCTATTACTAATTATACCTTTCCAGATTTGTGATCTCAGATCCTTCAAAATTCTTAATTCGCACTAGATCCGAATTCCGTTTCGTCGACTTCATTAATTATGCATTAACAGATTCTATAAATTACTTCCCTCGATCTTCACACATAAACAGAACCTGTACTCCAATTATAGTTTATTATACACAAAACATAATAATCCATTAATTATACATAAACAGACCCAGTACACCAGTTCCTCAAAATTTATCAGTAAAACAGATCCTGTAACCCAATTACCTCAAATTAATAATCATGACCAGTCCATTACATCTACTCATTAATTATTCATTAGCGTATGCTGCCATTCCATAACCTCAAATCAATGATAATAAAATTGCAGACTCTATACTCCGCTATAATTAAGTATACATAATAATTGACCCTGTAACCATTACTTCAAAATCCATTAAACATAAAAACCAGACGTTGTACTGCTCTAAAAATTTAGGAGACAATTTCTAGATCCTACTCATCCCGAACAATTTCATGGTGCTTCTTAACTCTCTTTCATCTTTATCTACACCTCTCTCTATTAATATCTATTGGCTGGCGCCTCTATAACTCTATAAACTAATGTACACGGTCGTGTTTCCTCTTGGACCAGAACCGGAGGCTGGACCCCGAACACTCGTCTTCATCCGGAACAGGACTCTTGCTCAAAGCGTGTGTGGGCAGCATGATGGGCGAGCTGTTGGTGCTCTGGTTGTGATTATGGTACAACTTGAGATGGCCCAAAAGGTTGGAGATGGACGACGACGAGGATGAATTGCTGGATGGGTTGTCGATGAGGAAGCCCTGGGTGGGCGTGGGCTTGTGGAGAAACTTCATTTTGCGGGACTTGGTGACGTGGGAATTGGACGTAGCTGGCGAAAGGAGCGGCGACGCTAGGGTGGACGCAGCTTTGGGCAAAATGGCAGTCCTGGTAGTGGAAGAGTCGTCTTTAGTGGTGGAACAGAGCGACGACGGCGAGGCCTCGGGACCAGGTGTCGATGCAGTGGATGTGGTGGTGGGAGGGGCAGACGCACTGAGAGGGGACTGGATGGGGGTGTAGGCCTTCACGTGGATGGGCGAAGATGTGGGAGTGGTGGTGGTGGATGTGGCGGATGTGGTGGAGGCGGGGTCAGCCGTCTTGTGCTGGTGAATGAAGGTGATGTAGGCGTTTTCCTTGATGAGCTGGAGTACCTCGTTCTTGGCCCGGAGAAGCACATGTGGGGGGTGGATGCAGTTGGTGCTGGACTCGCGGAGGATCTCGTCGTACAACTTCTGGGAGATGTTGATCTGGTCCGGAGCGTCGTGGGCAATGTAGGTGGACACGATGAGGTCCCACTGGGACGAAAGGATATCGCGATCAAAGTCGGTCAATGTGTCATGGTGAACGTCATGTTGATTCTCTTCTTCGTCATCATCTTCATCATCATCATCCATTCCTATGCTGTGTTGGAGCATGTCGTCCCACGCACGGTGGTTGAGCTCCGCGAGCTCCTCCGGCAGGTGGAGGTCGTCGATGGTCGACACAAACACGTCGTCCACCGTGTGGGGCGCGGCCTTGGCGGCCATGCCCAAGTTGTTGAAGCTAGTGTTGATGCTGTTGGAGTAGAAGGCCCGCAAGTTGTCCCGGGACGGCGTTTTGCGCATGTGGTCGGGGTGGAGAAATCGGGTCACTGAAGGACTAGGTGTATTGTTGAGACGGTGGCGCTGGACCCCGGCGGCCAGGCCACCGCCCTGGGGCCAGATGCGGTCGTAGTAGTATTCGTACTTGTAGATTTCGATGAGAAAGTGGAGATTTTCCTGGCAGTGGAGGCGGTTGACGAGCTGCTGGAACTGGGCCACACAGGACAGCCTGGCGGGGTCGGTGGGGTGGCCGATGGCGTGGAGAAAGCACTCGTTGACGATCTCGTCGAGCGACGGCACGCCCTGGCACGGAAGGGGTGGTTTGGCGTCGGGGACAGTGGTGGTTCTTGTGTCAACAGGAGACGCTAACGAGGGTCCCCAGGGCGTTCTGGGGCCGGGAGACTCGCGGAAAACGGGACTCTGGGTCTTTCCGAGACCGGCAGACACGTCGAGACTACCAGAAGGGCCACTGGGCGCTGCTGGCGCCGTCCGGGGCTCTTTCAAGTAGCCGTAGCGCGAGTTGAGGGACGAGGGTTTCGTGGGAATGGGATGCTGAAAACGGCCCGGGAGGGCGCGGGGCCCGGCAAAGTCGGGGCCCCCGGGCAGGACCGCGCCTGGGCTACTTCTTCCGAGCGTGTGCCCGCTGGAGTTGGGCATGGTGGCAGATATGGAGGGCCTGGAGGGCAGAAGACTTGCGCTATATAGGAGTTTCTTTGGGACTAAAACATAAACAAAAAAGAAGACAAAAAAAATGTTCGAGAAGGCAAAAAGAAACGAGAGTGGGCAGAGGCGACAGGCAGGGGTTTTGGGGGACCGTGGGGACATTTTAGCCGGGGAAAAGCGATGGCCAGGGCCCAGGGGGGCAGGGTAGGAGGGCGGTGGGGCAGGAGGGGGAAAAACGGGCCCATAGGGGCCCAGAGAGACAGGTATAGTGGTGGTCGCTAGACATCGCGTCCTGCATACTGTGCAGCAACCGATAACGGTCGAGGTAGTGGCAACGTCGGCGTGTGCATGATGCGGGCTGCACCAGGCAGCGTTTCCATGCAGACACCACAGGAAAGTGTGAGATGGCGACACTCAGGTGGAAAGTGCGATGGCGACCTCCGAAATGCCCGCAACAGGGCCCCTGGACCGAGGTGCATGCGTGACAACGGCAGCATGGCGATGGTTGCTTTTGCAGGGTCCACGGCCGACGCTTCACTGTCTCCGGTGACACCTCTTGTTCCTATTCCGTGTGCATTTCCTCAGGTCAATGCCCGTCACTCGTGCATGGCAGTAATATCCAATATTTTCCGCGCTGGGCCTCAGAAAATAGAACTCTGTGGGACACAGTGGACCGTAGACCGAGGACTGTGGAAAGTGGTTCCAGCACCCACAGCCAGCTGGAACTGTCTGTATAGCAGGGGTGGGGTCGCCAACGTGGCAGGAGGCTGGCTGGCTCTATTCATCGTCAGATCATCCGGTGGTCCCTTTCTGGGGACGACGACGTTGCGGCGCATGCAGACACGAAGCTAAAAGCCTAAACGCCGACTTCGACAGCGACGGCAGTGCAGACCCCACAGCTGGTGCGTGTCTCGCACCAGACAGGCAGGCCTTCCATGCTTCCATGCGCTTCGCCTACGTCCTGCAAGAGCATAAATCCGATGGCATGCACCGAACTGCCTTGCATCTGTGGACGTACGTCAGGAAAATCCCTGCAAAAACCCCAGAAAGTTGATCCGTGGTGGATCTTTCAGGGGTGCGCAATTCAGTTGTTAAACAATGCCTAAACAGTAAAACGGCGAGAAAGAAAACAGTGAATCAGACTGGGTTTAACAATTCCGTGATTCATGGATTTACCAGAGTATGGAGTCACGAAGTACTGTCTAATGTTGTGACGTTGACTGGAAAAATCCCAGATAGAACTACAAGCATGGGAAGTACGAATGGAGAAGTAATAGGATGGAGAACTGCAACCAGGAAGGTAACTAGCCTTCGTACATAACTATACCCAAAAAAGGGCAATAGGTTGATGTGAATTCTATTTGATCCAGCTAGTAATCTCCACATTATCCTCCACTCTTGATTGGCTTTAGTCTCCACTTTTTATTGGCTTTAGTCTCCACCTTTTATTGACTTTAACCTCCACTCTTGATTGGCTTTAATCTCCCCATTAACTCTATTCTTCACTTTAAACTCCTACTAGTCTTCTATCTTTTTACTCCACGCTTTGCCTATTCGTCAGCATTTTTGTTCTTGGTGCATTTTGTTCCATGCATGGTGTTCCATCGCATTTATGTTCCAGTATATTTTGTCACTTCCTACAATTTATCTCACTACCTCTTCTTTCATCACTCCCCTTTCTTCTTCACTTCAACCCATACGTCCTCTTCGTTGCTAACAGCCCTTCTCTTAGGTGTTCTATTAGGTGCCTGAAAATGTGTTATGGAGCTGACCAAGTCACGGATTTCACCTATTAGTGACCACGGTTTATAGCTCTGCGCTAAGTAACCTACCACTTTCAGGGATGGCAAATTCCATACGATACTATCGAGACAGCGTGAAGCTCTATTCCAGCAGTTGTAGTCAATCGAGTTCCCTTTCGTCAAGACAGAAAGCGGTGTAAGTGTGACTGACAGGAATAGTAGGCTCATGTTAAAGCCTCGGTAGATTCTCAAATTCACATATTCGTATCAAGTCGGTAATTTCAGCCGGATAGGACACATTTACACAAATACACAGGAGAGCGTACAAGATAGCCTCGAACATTCCAATTATCACACACTTAGAGTCAATATTTTTTTGACTAGTATTTTGTACCTCTATTCTAGCCAAACGTGAATACCAAGGAAGAATTCGACATGTTGCGAATATTCCAGCATATTTAGCCAAAGCGTAAATGAAGATACAGCTACGTTGCAACTACTTTTCAACTACGCTTCCACCACAATTCCAATTCCTTGACAATTCCATAGTCCTTTATAGCCTTTGTTGTACAATTTCTGACCATAGTCTCTAGAAATTCAACTTAATTATAGTCTCTTGTAAATCGATAGAAACCATGTTTTTTCACTTTCCCTTCAACAAACACCACTGCCACACCTCCCTTCACCACACCCCTCTCTGGATTTTGCTTCTTCCTTCACTTCAAGGCACAAACGACCCTAAACCCTCCTCTGGACCCTTCACGTCACGTGACCCCATCACTTGCTTATCACGCTTACAGTGCGCCTCAGTTGTACCCCCTGACTCCTTATCTCCTTGTGAATTGGCCCTCCAAAACTCCCCCAATCCCGAGTCTGTCACTTTTACCAGACTCATTCCCTCAATTGCTCCCGATTCCAGCTTTTTCCGGCGTTTTTGGACCACTTTTCACCTTTCCCGACTCGGTCCTCTATTCTGCTACTATCCCTGATCCAGGCTTTGCTAGGTGATTCAGGCATCTGTCTTGACCACATCGTTCCACAACGTCCGCAAAACTATCTGCGAGGCACAGGTGTCGACACAGTGTGACTTTTTCCTGCTCAAATGAAGCAGATCATGATATCCAGGGTCTTTCTCAAGCTGATCTCTCTGCAACGTAGTGCCAGGAACTGGCACTACTGCAGTAGGAGATTTGCCTCGAGCAGCAACGAGGACTTCGAAATCGATTTAATCACGCTCAAAAAGGCACCCAAAAATCACGCTAAGGTCGAAACTCCGATCGAGTCTAAAGCTCAAGAAGTCCCTTGGGTCTCCTCCACCTTCGAGCTGTTGTCGTATTTTGAGTCCTACAAGGCGATCTGCGTCGACAAGGACTACGTCAAGACGTCAATTATCTCGGTAAAATCCAGAACTCAGCCTTCAATCCCTCCTCATTCCCTTTACCAGTCTTCTATGCGCCAGACAGAAGAGGACAAGGGATACCTTCAGTTCGTGGAGTTGTATCGCCAGGAGCTCGACCAGTTCTTGCGCTTCATCGTCGATTCGTACGATTCCAAAATCAGACGCTTTGCCCAGTTGACCTCGGCAGAAGTACTCAATGCCCTCTACATCTTCAAGCATTACTACCAGAATGGCAAGGTTCAGGGTATCAACAAGTATAACGTGACCTCGTATAACCAGATGTTTAGCCGCTTGGTCAAGTACCTCACCAACGACAAGTCGTTCCCACAAACTCTCTCCGAAGAGCTTATTCCCTACATCAATGATTTCCGGGTTTTGCAGTCGTTGTACAAGAGTGGTATTGGCAATTTCGTCGAGGAACTTGAGTCACTCGACCGAGAATTCCATTTTGACCAGCTTTTGACCTGTTCGGGACTTCTGAGAGAAATCAGCAAGACC
Source organism: Suhomyces panamericanus (assembly GCA_030582475.1). Classification (NCBI taxonomy): domain Eukaryota; kingdom Fungi; phylum Ascomycota; class Pichiomycetes; order Serinales; family Debaryomycetaceae; genus Suhomyces; species Suhomyces panamericanus. The sequence goes on from JAKTXI010000075.1 coordinate 25,885, forward strand.
TTGGACCAATTCATCAATTTCTTGAATAAGAACCAGGAGTTCAATGATTTCAAGATCGACTCAACCTTCTTCAGAATTCTAATTCAGATCAACAGATACAAGTCACTCAAGAGAATTTTGGATGAAAGTCCCAGTCTTCCCATTAGCCATTTGGTGACCATACTCAAGGATAAGGATACCCCTCGCATCAACGCGAAGATCAAGGAGACCTCTGGTGTCTCTGACGAAATTCGTCATTCATTGGAAAGGGTTGCTCCCTACTACCAATTGTTAAGATGCACCAATGGCATTGCAATTTCGGATTTCGAATCTTTTCTCGAAGAAGCTCCTTCTTTATATAATTGGGCCAAGACTAGTGAAAATCATGTTATTCATGAAGCAGCGTTCAAGGTTCTACAAACATGCTTGTCCCTTTTCAATAGCGGGCTTATTGCAACCGACAGCTCAGACATCTTGAAACATCTCACATCAGGAAACTCTTTTGGAAAGGAGAATTTAGTTAAAGTATCGTTGACCGATAACATCTTAAATTATGAGGCCACCATCTTCAATAATTGTGGATTATTTGATTCTCTCGATATTTTGGGATTGCTCCGTGATTTTACCAAGAAACCATTTTCTGAGAATACGGTTGAAGGGATATTGAAGTCATTACAAGACTTTAAACAAGAGGAACTACTGAAGCGCTTTTCTGAAGAATTTACTATGCTTGAGCATGCACTTCAATGGTTTGCTTACTATGCACCTTGGTCCGATCTCTCTGTTTACGACAAAATACTTACTGAAAAGGCTGTGGTGAAACAATTGGCCCAATTTCACCAGGAATCTGCACAAAACTTCGAGGAAATTGAATTAAAAGATGTCTTGCTGCTTTTTACTACCTCGGAAATAGAAACTTTGAAAACTTTTAGAGACTGGATTGGTGGATATAGCTTGGGAAAATTTAATGCAGCAAGAGTGTCTTACCTTTTCACGAAGTTTAAAGGTGAAAATACAAGCCAGGATCATGAAAAATTGGCTTCAAAGTTATCTGAATATGCAAGTGAAAACTATTTCTCTGGAATTTTGGACAAATGTGTTTCTACGTACAAACCTTATGTTCAAATTCCCGAGGATTTGGAGTTGAAGTGTTTTGTTGCTGAGTTAAAAACTCTTCGAAGTGAAGTTCTTCAAACTGAGTTTGCCAACGCTCTTCCCTCAGTTGTTATCCAAAAGCTAGATGAGAGCATTGCGGATGCATGTAAGGGAACATCCACTTTCATAAGTGGAGATTCGGTCTTTGAATACATCAGATTGAGGAAAAGACTTCTGGCTTTATTTGATTTAAACGGAGGCCATACTCAAATTTTGGATGTTGTGTTGCAGAATCAATCTGCATTTGACTTGCTTGAATCTAGACTCAAGGAAAAGTCAACTAACGCAACAATTCACGTACCCAAGGAATTAGAATTACATGACTTTTCAGAACAGTTGAAAATCTTCAAAGAAGATGAGTTGAAGAAAAACTACAAAGATTCAACTGCAGCAGAAGTACAACAGATTTTGAACAGAAGAATTGATGAAATTTATCAGGGTTTATCTAGCTCAAACCCTTCGTCACGTATGAATTCCTCCAATATTTTAGCGTTTGTCAAGTTAAACAAACGCTTGGAGAATCTATTCTTGTTCAATAGAAACGGCGTTTCCATTTTGGATGAATTATCTTCTAGTCAAGAATTGTTTGACGATGCTGAACAAGTAATTAGCACTGCTGAAGTCCTGTATGTTCAAATTCCAGATGATTTGGAGATTCATAAATTTTCTGAAGAATTGACTATTTTCAGAGATGAAATTTTGGAGAAGCCTTTTGCCAAATCTACTGTTGATGAAATTAACAGCTCATTGGACAAAAAAATCGATCAAGTTTTGAATGAGAAGATTGTGACTCCTGTGTCTCTTATTAATGAGAGCAATATTCATAACTTTGTCAAATTAAGCAAGAGATTAACTAGGTTATTTGACATAAATGGTGGAAATACAGCAGTGTTGGATACCTTGATTCATAGTCAGAATGTTTTTAATCAATTTGAACAGCGGAAGAAGCCGAATGTGGATGATGTTAAAGTTGTTGAAAGCTCACCAATCAGAGCACCACAATACAGAGAATTGCCTGACGACTTCTTCTTAGAGCAATTTGTACCTGAATTGATTCAATTGAGAAATGAATTGGGAATTGGATATTCTCAAGCAACCGTGGAGAAAATCCTCGCTACCTCATCATCCATTAGCCAGAGTCTGCCAACAGTTGAACAAGAAGTAACTTGGAATAAGCTCATCAGGAACTTAAAGAGGTTATTTCATCACAATAATGGCAACACATCTGTTTTGGACAACGTTCTCATTAACAGTGTGGTTTTCTCCAAGTTTGAATCAGGTAAAACTTCCCACATGATAGATCAGACTGTGAATCCATTCATTGGAAAAACAAGTAAGACAATCAACAACTCCTTTGATTATGTTGGAGAAATTTTCAATGAGCAATTGGGAGATAAGACTTGGGAGCCATCAAAGACAGAATTTGATTCCCTTTTGGAGAAATTCCTTATCCCGTTAGATAAAAATTCATACAAATACCCTGTTTTTGTCGACCTACTCAAAGAATTGAAGGAGTTCAATGATGAGATTCAATACTTCCCTAAATTCTTACAGAGATTGCATGAGATAAAATCCCAAGATCCTGCAACAATAATATCTTCTCAGACAGCAGAACTGGTTTACAAATCATTAATTGGCAGTATTAACAAAAATGGTCACAAAGTTTCTGCTAAACAAAAGCCTGTGGTGTCGTCCTCGGTCAAAGAAGATGACCTCAATAGCAAATTTGATATGAGTGAGTTTAAAGATTCAGTTGGCAAAGAAGAATTTAAGAAGCAAGTCACTCCAATTAAATATGATATTATTGGAAATGAGGAGGCAGAAATAGCCAAAACAGAATATAACGATTCAGAAAAGTTGTTATCACTCTTGAATAAAGGCAATGAACCTGCTGATTTGGACAGATTCCTTGCTCTAAACCATGAAGTTTATGAGGACAGCAGTGAACTGGACATTCGAGATGCTGTATCAATTGCCTTGAGTGGATCAAGAACTAGCAAACCCAGAGTAACAAGGGAGAGAAAACTTAGGAAGCAAGAACGTTCTTCCACGGAGTCTGTTGAAGAACTTTCTGAAGAAATTTCTTCATCCTTGGAGAAATTCTTGCACAATGCTAAGAAGGAACAAGAACTTGCCAACGAGATACAATTGAAACAGTCTAAGGCCTTTGAATGGAATAACGCTAAAGCGAGCGACCTTTCGGCATTGGAATCACACGATTTTTTGACTCCTTTAGGCGGTAAGACACGGACGAACAATTTGTTCTTCCCAAGCACTGCAAACCCAGAGTCCACCTCTGTTAAAGTTGATTACATTTTATTAACTTTGGATGGACAAACGGTTGATTCAGACAAAAAGGCCATTGGCAGACTTCCAGAACAGGATATCTTCACCATTCTCAATAAGTTCGACAAGCAGGACTTGAATCGGTTTATTCGGAACTTGAAGACCTTACAAAGACGTAACTGGAAGGTTGTTGGTAGTAAGATTGAAGGAGACAAGAAGTATTTGATTTTGTCGCGGTCTACACTCAACAGGTCTGCTGTCATATTAAATACTATAAAGACTCTATTGGCCACGATGGGAGTGGTTTTGGCGACTTTGGTGGCCCTTGGACTTTGGATGGATGAGAAGCCCGGGAAAGTGGTAGAGGAAACCAAACGAATTGAAGTGGGTCAGAACAGTGAAGCAGCACTTCAAAATAACCAGGCTGACAACGAGAAACCAGATCCTCTTGAAGAGAACAAGGACAAATCGGCGAGTAAAGGAAATGGTTTATTCTGGAGCAAGCGTGATGATTAAGTATGAAGGCATTTGAATGGATAAGCACCAGAGATTCAACTTGACGTGAGATCCTTAATTATGAATATATGCTCCATAAGCGTACAGTGAGCGATGTTGCCTGTAGGATATATATAGTGGAATGTAGTGAGAAATGTGGAGTGGTGAATGTTTCTGAATGGTACTTGGTGTATGAATTGGAACAACGGTGATTGTATTTGTTGAAGATGGTGACAAGTGTATGGAAATAAGCAGGTTATGGGAAGGTGTAGCTAAAGCTGAAGTTGAGGTGTAATTTAGGTGAAGCTAAAACCGAACTTGAGGTAAAATTCAGATGAAGCTTGAGTGTAATTGAGCTGAACCTGAAGTATCATATCTAGTCTTTTTTCACTCATTCAAAAATTATTCTCTGTTACTTTACCCATTTATCTAACTCTAGTTCTGCAATAACTCATATGCTCGTGATAGCTCTAATCCTTTTCCCGCTTACTTCATCTCCTCTTCCTTGGTGGGCATGGAATCCATGTCCTTGTACACGTGCACGAACTTCATGACTGTGGTTCCTCCTGTGGTTCCATTCCACAACTTCAAGCGTTCCACCGTCTGTTTGTCGGTCAAGTCGGGGATTTTCATTCCGGTTTCAAAGACGTGCTGGTCGTGCTTGAGCGCCTCTTCCAAGATCTGTTGTCTGTTCGTCTGGGGACGGCCGGGGCGTCTCTCTTCACGCAATTGGGTCAACTCGTCGTGGTAGCGTTGAACGAACAATTCCACAAACGACTTCATGTCTTTGAGCGTGAATACCTCGTATTTCTGGAAGTCTTCGTCGTCGGTGACCAATTTCTGGAGGAAAAAGACCACGGCAAGCTCGTTTTCCTTCTGTTCCAAGGACTTGACCTTTCTGGCTGCAAGCTTCTTATCTCTTAAAGTGGCTCTGTTGAGCTGCTTGAACTTGCGGCCTTTGACGTGGATGGTACCACCGGCCTTTGAAAGGTTCTTGGTGACCTTGTTGAGGTTGTGGGCAAGAGGCATGGAAGAAAACGGGGTACTTGAAGAAATGGATCAGGTTCATCTCATCGCTATAGCGCGCCTGCATATAGGGCGGTGCTACACAAATGGAGTGGTATTTACTACGGGGTTAATTAGGCTCAATTGGGCCGGAAAACAGCTCGAGACGTAGACACGGAGGAGGGCTACACGGGGATGAGATTTGAGTCGAGTAATCCTCCAAAGTGACATCGTCGGCAAATGGAATGGTGTACTGCATATAGCGTTCCTGTACACCGCCGGGTATCCATGTCAAAGTTGTCATATTGTCGTAAAACACAAACACACACCCCCAATTCCCGCCGTTTCTTCACAGGACTCCTCCTCCAGCCCCTGCCCCCCACAGCGCCCCTCGGACCCCATCGCCCTGTCTCCTAAAAATCGCCGTATTCTTCCCCAACTTCCCCAGGTCGTGCGCCCCCGAACTATACAAAAAAATCTTCAATTTATCCAATTCCTTTAACACCACCATGGCCAAGTACACCGAAGAACAATTGACAGAGCTCAGAAGCGAAGCCTATGTGCCTCAGAAGACCATTTTGGAGGCGTTCAACGAGATGATCGAACAAGTCCGTGAGCACGCGGCCTCGGAGTTCGAGAAGCACAAGTCCATCAAATGGGGCAATGGAGACACCTACATCGACGAACACGGCAACGAGCGCTCGTACCACCACTTAAACAGACGCAGAGCATCGCGCTCCAGCGGGGTCAAGCCACAGCGCAAGAAGGGCGGCGAGCAGCAGATTGACGAGGACGGATGGGCCACCTTCAGCAAACCCAAGAAGTCGTTTGGAGCCGAGGACGAGGACGACAGACAGCAATTTAGACAGGCGGTGCGCGAGGGCAGCATCGGCGGAGGCAACCAGGTCCGTGCCAAGCCCAACAACAAAAACCTCGGGTCGTCCAAGGCGGTGGATCCAAGGGACGCCATCGACAAGCAAACCAACAGCTTCAATGCGTTCGATGCTTTGGCGGACGACGACGAGTAGTCGGGTAATAGTTAATGAACGAATCGGTTTGCGACCGTAGAGGAAGGAAGGGGAAGAAGAAGAAGGAGAAGAGGAGAAGACGAAGATGTGTATGAAGAGTGTAGACTGGTATCCATATTGATACGCGGGGTAGATACCACAGTGACAAAGAGAGAAGAAGAAGAAGAATAGGATGATGTGGTCTAGAAGCGGTGGATTCAGGAGAAGAATACACGTAATCAGAGTAAGGGAATTAATTGATACGGCTACTTTTACTATTATTGACTTCTTTCCTTATTCTCATCTTTAAGAGCCACAGTGTCAAGTTTATAATTATGGCCGTTATCCTGAAATTCGTGTGTTGAGAATACGTAATTGGTTTGCTTAATTGGCATGAATGGTATAGGTGTCTCTATACTAAGCGAGGCGACAGGCCCCTGAATTCGCTAACTCGTTTTGAGTATATCCTCACAAGACATTAGGAAAAGGATTTTGGTGGTCGATAAGCGAACTCAGTAAAATATTCATGAACTTTATAATGAATATTATGGCGCTGTAGGAATTTAATAGTGGAGAATGCATGTATTGGTACAATAAACTGTAAGGATACCTTGACTGAATATCTATACTAATTGGTGTTCATGAACAAGTAGATATCCAAAGTGCGATTTAACTTACTTGCTGTGATTTTCAATAGTGGATGTCAATTAGTAATTTTGAGCAAGTATACAATTTCCAGATCCAGATATCTACACCATAAATAAAGATAGCATGTTCAAAATTCAACTATTCTTAGATTTTCTCGAGGGTCTGAAATATATCCAATTTCTCCTATGTCGAATACTAGTTTCCATTCCTTATGCTTTCGCTCTGGTTTTATGCAAGTAAATGTGCATTGAATACAAACTTATAAGCATGGCGTATTCCAGGAATACGGCAGCATTCCAAACGCCATGGAACCAGTAAAGTGTAATTTTTTGGCAATTACTGGCTTAGCTCTAAACTTAAGAACTTAAAACTTTTTGGGATTTATTCCCTAAAACAAACATGCTTAGCAATAGAAATCGTCTCTCTTCCCTTGGACAAATTCATAGAGCTACTAAACCACAATGGCAGTGTCTTCGTCACTGTTCAAGCCATCCAAAATGGAGTCAACGTCGGTCGTGATCATTTGGCGACTGAGAACCGAGCCTGGTGCTGAATTTGGAGAGAAATCAGCATGTATGGAGGGCTTCTTCAACGCAGTCCTGTGCTCTGTGATGGTTTCCTTCAATTCCGACACTTTAGGAGTGTTGTAAAATCTGGAGTCTGCATCTTCGGAATTGAGTTCGTTGGAAAGAAGACCACTCAAAATTCCTTGAGTGGGTCCGCCATTGCCCAAGACTCTGTTATGGTGGATTTCGGAATGAATAGATGTAATATCGTTGATTGTTCCGAGTCCCAACGTGGCATTGTGGTTCCGAATTGAGTAATTGGCCGTAGACACTTCATTTATGGATCCATTATCCAAGACAGACATGTTTCCATTGCTTGGACCAATAGTACCATTAGTACTATGTCCTCCACTGTAGAGACCTCCAGGAAGAGGCACATTCAAGACCTCTTCGCGTGCATTCAACAACAAAGGACGGTTGGGGTTGATCCATGCGTTGACAAAGGAATTGCCGTTGACGAACTCTTGGAAGTTTGCCTTGGACAAATTGAACCTGAGCTTTCCATCTGCATCCAATTGGGTCTTGTTGATTCTGGAATTGTGCAACAATTCTTCGTCCGTTGGTTCGCCGTCAATGTCTTGAATCCAGACCTTGTTGAGCTTTCTGAACTCAATGTCAATTAACAAAGTGGCAAAGAAGGTGGAAGTCTGAGCATAGTCGTCCAACTCATCAGGATACATTTCATCTAAAGCTCTCATGCAATGGTACATGACAACATGTCCGATACTGTCCTTGAACTTGGTGTTTTGCGTGAACTCGTTCACCTTAGTAAACTGGAACATCCAATGGTAGAAAAATGGAACAAAATTGCTAATAAAATTAAGACCAAGAATGGTAATCATATCCTTCATGATCTCGCAAATTATCGATGAGTTTTCAATATTGGGATACTCTGTGGAGTTAAAGAACTTGTCCACGTAGCTCAAAAAGTGGGTGATGAAGTTGTCATTAATGGTAATATACTGGTTGATATCTGGAACAGCATAATTCTTATTTTCGTCATTGAATTTCACGGGTTTGCGGACAGTGGAGCTGCGTCTTGAAATACTAGGCTGCATGAATTTGGAACGAGGAGGCTCACTGGACTCTCTCGAGTCTGGTGCAGGGCTGAGTTCATCGTTCAAAAAGTTCTTGAACACTTTCAAGTACTTTCTTTGGATGTCATTCTTTTGAGAAATACTCAAGGTTGACTTGACAGTAGAACTTCCAAATTCCACGTCAGGAGCCAAAATACCCAAACTCAAATCCCAATGTTCCAAATTGACGCGGTTTCTGCTGATTGTGCTGTTGTTCTTCTTCAAAATACTGAACATGATGGAAATGTTCTCCAACAAAGTCGTCACCAACTTGTGGACTTTGTCACCTGACATGCCAGATTTCTTGCCTTCGTCAGAGCAGAACGATTGCTCGATCACAGCATCAATCTTGATCAATAATTCTTGGATGGAATCTGGAACCTGGTCAAAGTAGTAAATGTGAGTACATAAATTGCACACACAGTTTGAGTACACCAAGGTCAAACGGTCCACGTCCTCCTTCTTGAGGAAGTTGGACTGGTTCACAATCAAATCAGATTGAAGAGTTAAGATTTGTTGGATGACATCGGAAATGGAAAGGCCAATCATATTCACTTCTGAAGAAACCAAACCGAGAATACAGTTGGCATATTGAGCCTGGACGTCGAAATTGGGGTCCAGCTGCTTGGATTTGCGGGAAATGGACGAGAGGTCCGAAAGAAGAGTGCTCAAGGAGATAAAACGCAATTGCACGGGAATCCAAGAGGCACACATCTGTAAGAAAATAGTGGCCCATTGCTGTTCCACGGCACGATGACAATAATTGACCACGGTTTGCGTGGCGGTGGAGATCTGGGTGGTAGAAGAGGTGTTGAAGTACATCTTGATTCCCCGGAAAGCCTCCTCGGTGATGTCGTTTCCAATCAAGGCGTCGTTGTCAAAGTCATCGTCGATATTGCGGTACATTTCATTGCTTTGTTTGGTCAGAATCACCTTGGAGAGTCTCTCGCTGCCTATTTCCACGTTAACGCTGGTCCGGAGTCTATTTTCCAACGAGCGGTGGCTGCATGCCGAATGAATGGTCTGGATGTAAAGCGGAATAGCAAGGTCAATGAACTTCTTGGCGTAGTGGGCGTCGTGGCCAATGCAGTTTGCAAGAGACCGCGAGGCCACCAAGGCGATCATTTTCCACTCCAATTGATGGGGGTTCTGGTTGCTGGAGTGGACGGTGCCTTTGGTGATCAATTTTTCACTCAATTGTGCAAAACTAGCCATGAGGTTTCTGTCTCCGGCAAAGAACGTGTTGTCCAAATTGGCGCAGAACACGCCGTAGGTGCTGAGGGCGGACTTGGCCAAGGCTATGTCCTCGATGGAAATGATCAGGTTAAGAATGGAACACACATGCACAGCAAAAACGTTCAAGTCTTCGGGACATTTCTCGATCAAAGCCGAGAGAATGCCCATGGTTACCTGGAGGTTGCCGGCCCGGTTGCGGCCGACGTCCAGGACGTTCTTCTTCTCCAAGAAGTTGGCCACTTTCTCCAACTTGACTCTTCTGGTCGAGGCATAGTAGAGAAGGTAACTGAGTTCCGACGGATTGGGCTTTTTGTCGGTACTTTTGCCGGCCGGGTAGCACTGGAGGATAAGTTTCTGGTGCTTTGAGTGGATGAACATGGCGGGAGGTGTGGGGAGAGGATGGTGACAAGTCCGGAGATAAAGGGGGGTGAGATGGCTGAAGCAGTGGGTGAAACAGGCGTAAAAACGACTAGAAAGTGGAAAGTCGTGGGTGGGTCTGGTAGTAGGACACGGTAGGAGTGGCTGGAGGGTGTGAAAGTGGCGGATTTGGGGGCCAGTGGAGAGTTGGGTTGACTCTTGTGGATGTAGTAGAAGTCAATAGATGGGCCAGAATAGGGGGGGAAAGCTATTTCCAACTGTAACAGCTTGTACTGATCACTAACAACAGTGTGACACAGATAGGGCTTGTATGTGTGGTCAATGTCGGGAGTTTCTTCACCGTCAGTGACCCTGAGAGCGTGTGATAGTGGGACACGAGGCACAAGACACACGGAAATCCACGGATCTGGGGCTAAGGGTCAGGCAATTCTGGTCCAGCGTCAACGACTAAGAGTCAGAAAGGCAAGGTGCAAGCAAACAGCCACGGATGGAGGAGCAATGGCAGAGTTGGAAGAAAGCGGAATGAGCGCTCGTGGTAAATGGAGACAAATGGTGGTGGAGGTGGTGGTGGGAGGTGGTGGACCGCGACAGTGCGTGCTGAGGCCGAGGATCTGCGACGGAGATGAGAAGAAGGGCAGGATATGACGACGGAACACCGACGATGGAGAGAAGATGTAGCAGCTGGCGAGATACTGGGCAAATGGAGGATCTGGGGGTTTTTTTGTGGGGCTTGAGGCCTCGGGGAAAGCAGGGAGGGGCTGCTATTGATTGGTCCGCGACGATGGGGTAGCCTGTGATTTAGTGAGAATTAGTGAGGGCTGGTAGGGAGAGCGTGGTGGGGAGAAAGGAACAGGAAAAGGGCAAGGGTAAGGGGAAGGGAAGGGGAAGGTGGAAGGATGGAGGGGTGTGTGATTTTAGAAGTGTGGGGCTTCACGCTTCATGTTGACGCTTCATCGCCGTAAGGACTCTTATTCATGTTGAGCTCATGTGCATGGATTCGTACTTCATGGTGTTCTTTCTTGCTAATTGACACCATAGCATTAATTCGGGGTCTGGTGCTAGAGCGTCCTAGAGTGAATTCTTTCACTCTATTCATGCTTTCGGGGCTTGTGCCGTCCCCTGCTGGCATTTGGGGTCATTTTCCATGCCATGTGCCTATTTCGAGGCTTCAGTAAATTCTCGACAATGGTGAATAAAGAAGTACGTATTTTGCCTACAAGGAATCAGATATCGCCAAGTTGTCTGTTGCTTACACCAAAATGCTTCTGGAAGCCGGAGAACTTCCCGGCTTCGATGTGCCTCCTTTTCGAAGACTTGGCCTCGGGGCTCTAAATTAGAGGGTAGTTTTTGTACTACCAGCATTCTGTTGATGAGGGCCATTTCCTCATAAAAGTGCATGTGGATAATCCACTGTGAAAAATCACAGTGCTGGTGCCACAGGCACTTCGAAGTTCAATATGGACTTTTTTGTAGTAACTTTCAGGGGACATTGTTTGGTAAATGTGTCACTGGGAGCTTAGTCTATTGTATGCATTGTCTACGGCTTTAAGCTGAGCTTCCGAGCTTAAAGTCTGAGATGGACCATGAAAGTACCACATTTGTGATTTTCATGTGTTCCGGTCCACTTTTTGGTAATGTTCATTCCTCGGGTGTTATCTGTTCTTAAATGTGCATTATCAAGAGATTATTGAACTTCATTCAGAGTTTATTGATATGCACTTTCGGGAGATTATTGAACTACATTCAAAGTTTATTGATATGCACCTTCAGGAGATTATAGAACGTCATTCAGAGTTTATGATAATGCACCAATAGAGTTTATCCACAAAATATCTATAGATATTTCAGTAGCACTCCTCCGGTTCTGGAAAATAACGCAGGTGTCCACAGTTATCCTTCTGATAAGCAAACAGCTCCATTATTATCCCCTGTGCATTTAGAAATTTTGCCGTTGCTCCTCTTAACTAAAGTAACCAGATCATGGTTTGTTCGTTTTCCGGAAATTGAACTGGTCAAGAACTCTTACAAGTGGCAGTAACCTGTATTTCTGGAATCGTGAACTGGTCAAGAACGCTCGCAACCGATTGAGACAGTTTATTTACTGGGAAGTTTAAGTTGGGTTTTGAGATTATTTCTTCCAAAACCTTGTTCTTGGCCAGAAGTAGATGCTGTTGCAGATTCAAATGTACTTCAGCACCCGGAATACACAGGACAAGAGCTATGGCTTCGGTTCAAGCACAAGGACAATAAGGAACTACCGAAAACGTTGCTGTCAAACCAGCTTATTCACATGGTGATGTGGCACTTGAATGTGGTAGAAGTATTTTCTGGGTGAATGGTCTGAACTCATAAATCACCGGTCTAGGTGAACAATAGAGCAAACTGGGACAGGAAAACTCTATTCGATGGTAAAGTTTACCAAGACCTTCAATGTTGACTAATTTCCGGATTTTTTGGAGTTGCTGTGTGATTTCAGCCTGTAATAATTATTCCAAACAACCCACGGAATGTCTTGACGTCAAACATGTGGTCAATGCTGAGTCGCTATATTTTTGGATCCACTTCTAGTCCCTCGAGAGTGATAGGACGTGGTATTGTGGTCGTTTCCCGAGGATGTAGGCGTTTTCTGGCATACTGAGGTGAAAAAGCGCAAGTGCACAATGAACTAGCGAAATGGAGGTGTTCTGGCCACAATTCGACTAACTTCTAGGCGAAATGTATTCCACTATGGTTTGTAATAATCTCGTACCACTGTATCTATAGAAATTATGAGCTTTCTGCAGTTGCTACCAGATGGAAATGAATGAATGCATTGAACCAATATACAGAATTAATCAAAAATTCAAACTAAGTGCACGTATAAATCGATCTAAATGGATAGTGAGTTCGTGGTATGCTATTTTCTGCTATTTGCCCTTCGTTTGTATATTACTACGAAATTTCAATTAATTGCAAAATCTTTATTTTCTTAAATAAATGAACAAAAAAGTCCAATTTTTGAAAACGTCAATTTTCTGTCCGAGGTGAAGAGAAAATGCTCTAACTTCTTTCTCCAAAGTTCCCTTTGAACTAAGCAGAAATGAAAAATGTCTGTTATCACAGACTAAGACTTAGGTATATCTTCATCCTTCATTTTCTCCAAGGTTTTTCGCTATGTGTTCACTCTTTCGCATCTCACCACACTAATCTAGTTTTCTTCGTGTCTTTCCCTAACTCTACTCCTACCGCGACTTTCTATTTTCTCACTACCTGGCTAACTCACTAGGTCTCTCCCTAACTCTTTTCATAGCGCGCAGCTCTTCCCATTTTCTCCCTATCCTTCTCCCTATCCTTCTCCCTAGCGCGCGGCTCTTCCCTACTTCTCTCTATTTCTCACTATTTCCCCATCTCTCACCTCATCTCTACATCTCATGCCTCCTCCAATCTACGTCAAGGGAGGAGCCTGGACCAATATCGAGGACCAGATCCTCAAGGCCGCAGTCTCCAAGTACGGCTTGAACCAATGGTCTCGTGTGGCGCTGTTGTTGACCAAGAAACTGGCAAAACAGGCCAAGGCAAGATGGAACGAATGGCTCAACCCTTCATTAGTACGAGCTGAATGGACACCACAAGAGGATGACCGGCTTCTTAGCATGGCGCGTTTGATGCCCAACCAATGGAGAACTATTGCACCCATTATGGGACGAACAGCGGTGCAATGTGTGGAAAGATACCAGAAGTTGTTGGATGGTGCACTTGGAGAAAGTGGACAGGACGACGAATTGAGCCTAGCAGGACCCGGGATGGAGGCAATGCCGGCTTCAGGGCCCCAGGTGGGTGAAGTCAACGTGAATCCTGAGAGCAGACCGGCAAGACCCGACCAGGAAGACATCGATGAAGAAGACGCCGAAATGCTAGCCGAGGCAAAGGCCCGGCTAGCAAACACCCAGGGCAAGAAGGCCAAACGGAAATCGCGGGAACGGATGCTCGAAGAAAGCAGACGTATCGCCTTGCTCCAAAAAAGACGGGAGCTCAAGGCTGCAGGCATTAATATCAGTCTTGAAAGTCGGAAAAAGCGAAAAGAATTCGATTACAACAACGACATTCCCCACGAACGCACTCCACAGGCGGGCTTGTATGATGTGGAATCGGAAAGGGCAGAAAATCTTCAGGAACAGCACAAATTCACCTCGGAAGTGTCAAAACACGGCATGAATATGGTCGAAATAGACCAAAGACATTCCCGTGACAAAAAGAGAGACAAAGACGACCAGGAGCGCAAATCCAAGCACACTATGCGGGAAATCAGTGCGGCTGCAGAGATGTACCAGGATTTTGAACAGGACAACCTCAAGAAACGAAAACTAGAGCTTCCAGAACCAGAATTTCAAAAAAGAGCCCGGGGTGAAGGAGAAGTAATAGAAGATGTCGAGGACTTAGATACAAAGATCCTCTTGAAGGCAAGGGAGCTCATTGCGCAGCAAGCGAAGAAATCGTCTCTTATTTCCCAAGAAGCATTGGGTACTTCGACAAAAATCGAAGCTTTTGAAGTCAAAAATGCGGAACAGGTTCCCATTGACAAGAAGGCACTCGCAGGTGCTAAGAAGTCCATTTCTAATGCATTGAAAAAGAAACTCTCTGATCTTCCCAAACCACAGCATGAGCAAGGAGTGATAATTCCTAGTTTTGATAATTCAGACACGGTGATGACTCTAGACACTGAAATTGAAGCGTTGGAAGATGTTGGCGAACGAGACAGAAATTTGGAAATATTACGCCAGGTCAACGAAGAGAAATCGAAACTCAGAAGATCACAAGCCATTCAAAGAGGTTATAAAGTTCCAAACCCGAAATTGCTAGAACTGATCACAGAGCCCGAATCTGCTCTTGGAAAACTCATTCACAAAGAATTGTTGAGTCTAATTCGTTCAGACTACAGAAAATACGAAGACCAGCTGTTCCTGGGCAAACTAGTGGAAGATTTGGATGAAGAGCTCTACGAGAAGGTGAATCTCGATATTAATAAGGAATTGCGGGCTGTTGATTGGACCCAATTACACCCAGATATTTCTTTTAGTTCCGTGGTTAATTTCCGCCTTCCAGAGACATTTGAGGCCGCAGAAAGTGCTATCCTTGGGCTCCAAAAACTCCACAAACAGTCTACAGCCAAGGAGAAAACGATTAAGAAACTCCTCGATGTAGAGGAGTTCGACCAGAAGAAGCTGGAGTTGAATGGGCTCATTTCTGGCGAATTTATCGAGCTTTCAAATGTTGAAATCGAGCTAGCAAATACCAAAAAGACAGCCATGCGTGAAGATTTGGAGATCGAAAGAAGAATTTCGAAATTGAAGGATCTGGTGGACCGTCTAGTTGCTGCAGAACACCAGCTAGAGGAACGCCTCCGTTCATCCAGGGCCAAATAGGCAGTGGACCCTGTACTATATGTAAATTACTAATATATTACTTAATCAACATGTCTATGTAAGAGGTTTTATCAACTTGCCAGACCAAACTCTATTGCCCATTCTCACTTCCAGAGACGTCTGGCGCTCCGTTTATTTCATATCCACATTTTTTCCGGCCGGAGCTTTACGCAAAGCTTTTTTTCCGACTCAATGAACCTTCTTGGTGTGCCACTTACGCAATCCAGACCTTTGGATTTAGGACATGAACTTTCCCTAGTAATACAGCAGGATTACTTCCAAACGCCTTCAACGTTTCAAAATGACATCCAAATAGTCAGTGAGTCCCGAAAGAACGTGGATTCTATCACCTTAGACTCACTTGGAGACAAAGACGTGCACTTTCTTCAACAGTACAGTCAGTACATTGAACAACTCCAACAGAAGTTTCCCTTGGATTGTGTCGAATTTGCCTGGTACGGCACGTTGGCCTATGGTCCTAGTGGTCCTATAAAGGCCAGATCGTTCACATTTGAGCAATTGAACGTGCTATTCCAGTTGGGTTCAGTATATTCCCAATTGGCACTTCAAGAATCCAGACACACTGACGAAGGCCTCAATCAGGCTTGCAAGAAGTTGCAAATAGCTGCAGGATACTTTGAAAAGATCCTCGAGTCCAAAAAAGAGCCAATTCACCAATCTACATTCTTGGGAAACGAAACAGTTGAAACATTGAAATGGCTCATGCTAGCCCAAGCTCAGGAAATAGTATGGCAAAAGGCTATAAGTAACGGGAAATTGAAGGACTCTGCAATAGCCAAGTTGGCAATCCAGACCTCTGAATATTACGACAAAGCATTGAAATTGGGAACGGTTTCTGACCACATTAAACTAGAATGGCTCAACCATTTCAAGGTCAAAAAATTCCATTTCAGAGCTGCAGCATTCTACAGATGGTCCACGATATACCAGGACAATTTCCAGTACGGTGAGCATATCAGTTGTCTACGTGTCAGTAAGGAAAGTGCAGTTCAGGCCTTGAATCTGAAGAAATATGTCAGTTCTTTTGTCATAGAAGACCTCCTGGGTTTGAACGACACCATCGACAAAACCTTGAAGGTTGCAGAGAGAGAAAACGACTTGATCTACTTGAAAATAGTTCCAAGCGAAGCAGAACTCAAGCCTTTGGTTGGTACTCCAATGGTCAAAGCCGTTTTCCAGGAACTCCCTGCACCAGAACATCAATTATTTGATGACTTGTTGCCATATGTGGTGATTCAAGTCTCACAAGCGTTCAGAGAAAGGATAGATAATCACGTCAAAGAACGATTTATCCATCCTCTAAACAGTTTAAATAAAATTATGGTCGATTTTCTTACCCAAAGAAACCTTCCCTCCTCCATTGATATGCTCCAGCAACCCGAAAACATACCAGGGCTGATTGTTCAGCATTCTAAAGAAATCATATCTATGGGTGGTTTGCCTGTGATAGAACAATCTGTTGCTGATACCATCAACCTTGCAAAACAGTGCCATAGTCTTCTTCAGGAATGCAAACAAAGAATGGAAATTGAGGCGAATGAAGACAAGATTCTTAGGGAATCGCGAGGACCAGGGCTTTGGACCCGTCCAACCAGCAATGAAGCAGCAGAAGCTTTGAACACCAAATTTCAAAAAATGGAAGAATACCTCAAGCAAGCAGAAGCAGGTGATAATTTGGTTTTGAATAAATACAACAGTATCAGACAATTCTTGGAAGTGTACTGTGGAGGATATGACACAATTATCAAGTTCCTTCCTACGTCGGATTATTCCAAATTGGACGCAAACATCACTGCTATTATTTCAGATATAAGAGCTGCAGTCGCTGAAACTTCAACCTTAGAAGTCGAAAGAAAACAATTGGCCGATGCTGTTCAATTCAAGACTCGAGACCAGCCTATTCTACCACGAGTTGTCGAAGCTTACAAGGCAGACAAGCAAAGGTACTATGACAAAGAGAGTGGAACATTTAATGAGAGACAGTTTGAAGAGGTTTTTGATGCCTATATTTCAACATTTTCACTCAATCTCACTACTCTTGAGAAATTGAAGAACAAGCAGATTTCCTTGGAGAACGATATCGACACATTAAACAATCGCTTTGTGTCTGAATTCAACGTTATTGTCAGCAAGTCACAGCAAAAACGGGCAGATGCCTTGCAGTTGTTGGAATCGGTGTATCTGAAATACTTGGATATCATTTTGAATTTAAATGAAGGAAATAAGTTCTACAATGACTTCCTTCTGAGAGGCACTGGTGTCTTGAAGGAATGCGACGATTTTCTCTACAGTCGAAGAATGGAGGCTCGTGACTTGGAGATCACGTTGAGCCAAGGCGTACATACTCCACGTCATGAAGCTGGAGACCCTATTGAACCTACTGCAAGCGGAAATGCTCTGAAATTGACAGAACCTACTCCAAAAGGATGGAATTCGCAGATAAAATTCGACTGAAAATTCCAGTTAATAGAACAATTGCCCTTCTCTGACCTCGATGCATTGTGTACGTAGAATACTCTAGTTTTAATGGGAAATTAATTGGATGGGTTGAAAATATAGAAAATAGCTAGCTAGCATGTATACGTCGTGTCCAGTCCAATTATACAAAACTTGAAGTGTTCCAAGAGTCCAACTTATGTTCAGATACTTCAGGTACTTGAAAAATAGGGTCATGATTAAGCCCAAACAGAATATTATCACCATAGTGGGGACCACTGGTGTGGGAAAATCACAAGTAAGTGATTTTTTTTTTGAAGAAAACGACTACAATTTCGAATTTATTTGACTGAACTGATGCGATGAGCTTCTTCGGAAAACTCGTTCAACGTACTCTTGGAACATCAGAAAATACAGATCAATGATCGCAATATGGAATTGGATGATGTGGCTACCTTCATAATCCATTTTGAATTTTTTTGCCCTATTTTTCAGCAACTAACCTCTAGTTCAGTATAGATCTTGCCAAAGCCATCAATGGAGAAATCATAAATGCAGACTCCATGCAAGTGTATCGTGGTCTCGATAACATCACCAACAAACACCCCATGGATGAAAGGGAAGGCATACCGCATCATGTCATGGATCATGTCAACTGGAAAGATGAATATTTTATTCACCGATTTGCCAAAGAAGCAGGTGATGCAATTAAAGACATACAATCGCGTGGAAAAGTGCCCATAGTAATAGGAGGAACGCATTACTACCTTCAAATCTTGCTTTTCAGAAACAAAACCGTGGTCCAAACAGAATCTACCTCAGAAAATGACGAACTGTCCGATGAAACCTTGTCCAAACTTACCCCAGAACAGCTAGAAATTCTTGATGGACCCGTTTCTGAAATCTACAATGCACTTTCGGTGATAGACCCGCTAATTTCCGGGAAATTCCACCCCAACGATAAACGGAAACTAAGAAGAGCATTGGAAATATACTACACCACTGGAGAAATACCTTCCAGGCTCTATCAGGAACAGAAACTAGACGAACTTGAGGATTCTTCATTGATATATAATACTTTGCTATTCTGGGTGTATTCTGATCCAGAGGTGTTGATTCCTAGACTAGATACTAGAGTGGACAAAATGATGGAAGGAGGAGGAATAGAAGAAATTCGCCAAATGCATAAAGAATACCAAAACCAGGACCCCCATCCAGACTGCACTCGTGGAATTTGGCAAGTTATTGGGTTCAAGGAATTCTTACCTTGGCTTGCCTCAGGTGAGTCCAAACAATTCCAAGAAGGTGTGGAAAGAATGAAAATCAGAACTCGCCAATATGCAAAATACCAAGTCAAGTGGATCAAGAAGCTTCTTGGTGTAGAACTCAAGAAAGAGGCACGCTTTAATTACAAGTACGGAGGAAAATTGTATGTCTTGGATGCAACAGACCTTTCGAATTGGAAGCAAAACGTGGCAAGTGTTGGAATATCAATAGCAGAGAAGTTTTTGAAAGAAGGACCCTTGGCTGTGAATTCTCCCCAAACCCCACAACATTTGGCCCATTTAGTCGAAGGAGAGGTACAAAAGAGCAATAAACAAATTGGTTCGGAATCAAATTGGAAACACTACACATGTGACGTATGCAAGGACAAACAGGGAGCTCCATTGGTAGCAGTTGGAGAAGAAAGTTGGCAAATTCATTTGGCAAGCAGAAGACACAAGAAGCTGGTTGGAGCAGGTGCAAAAAAGAGGAAGCACGAGGAATTGATAGAAAAGTACCAAAAGAACAAGCTGACCAAAGAGTGAACTCAAATTAATAAAAATAGTACCAGTAGACCTGGAACACAAGGTAAAAAATCTAAAAGCTTCAAAATTGTAAGACCATTAACCCAATGAGTGGTCTGATTGTTCGGATCTAGCCAAGTGTGGCTAGTTTACAAGTTAAAGCCGAAGTAGGTGAAGCAGATAAAAATTAAACTAAGAGGTGTTACTGAGCTGGTTAGGAATTGTGGATATGGCATCAATTCGGCATACTTATACAATTCGGCAGAAGTACACTGGAGTGCATGATTATAGATATGCCGACTTTAAACTAGGCTAATCGGCTATAAAAATTAAAATAGGCAAACTAACTCCTAATTGTCGGAAAGTAGAGCTAAATCTGTCTGAAGAGTACTTGTACCTGAAAATGTGCACAGACAAGATAAACGTCATGCTGAAAAGGTAAAAAGAAAAAGGCATGCAGAAGATAAAACATCAACTCATGAAGATGAGAACTATTTGCCGAAACATAGTACTGGCTACTTCCGTGGAAAATCCCTTGATAAGGGCAGGAGAAGAAATGAATTTGAAAACTTATGAAGTTAAATTAGGTAAATACAAAATGGCATTTTTATCTAAATAAAGATGAATTTACTTAAACCAAGTCTTTCCAATAAAAAGACAAACAATGACGTAAATCCAATAAATTAGACTCTCTTGGATGTAAGGGTTCAATTTGCATCAAGCCAGCCTTGTCCCATGAATTGTCTATAGTTTAATTTGTTAAGTAACTGTGGAAGCAGCTGGTGCTATTTGCTCAAATTTAGAAACTCCGCTACGCTCCATACAATACAAGTCTAGACTTTACATGTGTCTAGCTTGCGTTAAGCTGCACCATTAGGTAAGATATCCTATTGTTCCGGTGGTGACATAAGACGCTACTTTGAGTCAATGGCTTCTTGAGGAGAGTCAGAATAGTATCAAGGGGTTTATAGGCTTAAAAGCATGAATTTCATTTCATTGTGAATTTTTGCAATGATTCGGAAGTCAACCTAGTTGTCCAATAATGGTACAACTTACATTCTACAAACGATAATTAAATGATTACATGAGCCCACTTAGGCGTGAAGGGGCCAGAGGTGAATAACTGTAGCCCTGTGCCCTTTCCGACTCGTATTTATTTAATATAAGCCATCTCACAATTTCAGGTACCAAGCCAAAAAAAAACTGGAGCTGCAGTCAGGTTTAAGCAGCATCTAGGGGATTTTTCAGACATAATCTCCCAAGTTCCTGAAATCCGATTGCCCAGGGTAAAGTCCCAATTTACCAATTGGTAGAGAATTGTAAGAAAGAAACGTTCTCTGGAGTGAGACCATGGTGGTACCTATAAGTCTATTATCTTATAAATCGACAAATAATCACCTAAAAGTTGTATTATTGAAATATAAGTCCACTCTATGCATAGCTTTCATTCTCCTCTCACAAATACTCCAATCTGTGGTAAGATCTATGCTATTTCTACAAAACTAACATTATAGTTTGACTTCTTAGTGTTTCGTTAATTTGTTTGATATATGTTTGACGTCCACATTAGGGCTATGAGTGTTCCTAAGTAGATATTAATCATACTTTAAGATCTTAGATTATGTCTAGTTCTTTCGGGTGTTCTAGGAATCAACCCATTACTTTACTATGATGTAACTGATATGCACCACTACTAAAATTAGAAATTGGTGATCATGCAGTAACTTCAACCAAAGTGATATGATCCAAGTAAGATCTGATAATTTGCATTTCTCTTCATTCTCGGCTTCATTCATCTTTGAATATGATCATTGGGATGTCGACTAACTGCTTTCTCACAAGAAAATATTAATTTGGTGTAGAATTGCAAGCTTTGGGTATATTATTCGGTTATAAATCTCTGCAACATCAAGTCGAAACTCTCGCCATAAAATCGAAAGTGTATGATTCTTGATTATAATTAATAAACGGCAGTAGATGATAGAATGTGTGAACAACCGTATCGGCCAATTATTGTGTTGTAGCTGAAAAGTTTAATAAAGGGGAGAATGTCTCGTTCAAATTATGATTATTGAATGCAAAATGATTTTTAGAAGTATACCTTTATTGTGCCTCTTTGCATCTGCTACATGTAAGGAAGTGTTTGGTATTTTTAACTCTATTACCCAGGTTGGTCAAGACAATTCCAGACTTGAGAGAGCTTTTGACATTGGATGGACTTTAAATGGCAAAGAAGTAAATCCTGGAGATAAGTTTTTTTTGAATTTTCCTTGTGTATACTCTCTCAGTGATGACGACTATTCTTTGAGATCTGGTCTGACTGTGTATGCAACTTGCGAGAAATTCAGTGGTGAAATAGTGATGGCAACTTCGGTGATTAGATGTGT
Organism: Suhomyces panamericanus; assembly: GCA_030582475.1. Classification (NCBI taxonomy): domain Eukaryota; kingdom Fungi; phylum Ascomycota; class Pichiomycetes; order Serinales; family Debaryomycetaceae; genus Suhomyces; species Suhomyces panamericanus. The sequence continues at coordinate 47,749 of JAKTXI010000075.1, forward strand.
GGCCTCTAACAGTATTAAAGGAGTTGGTACTGTTTCTGGAAAGTTTAGAATTAGTGAAGCTATTTTTAATGCTGGTGGAGGTATTAATCCAGTGGATTTAAAATGTGCCAAAGCGTGGAGATCAGGTTATATTACCTATGAATTCGATGATGGAACGCTTCTGCTTCCTTTCCAAATTACCTTCGATAAGCCTTCGCCTCAACGGCGAGACAGGGCAATCATCAGGAACAGACCAGTGAAAGAATTGAACTCTTACCAGGTTACCGTTCTTGGAAAAGTTTGCCCAGCTGGATATATTGAAGGTTCCATTTCAATTGAGCCCAACAATGTGAACATTGATTGCAGCAATTCTGTCAAAGGATATAGTAAGGACTTCAACGACTGGAATAATCCTAAGTCGTTCATAGTCTCGAACGATAAACAGTGGGGTTATTCGACCTGTGGTCAAACTGGTGGACAAGGTGGACCAAAATACATGCCATGGTTCCAGGACATGCCTTACGCTGACGATTACAGACCAATTGCGGAAACGTATTTCTACGGCAATTTCGCAAGCTTTATTGAGATCAGTAACTACCATTTCTGTATCAATGAACCTATGGACACTGAGGTCTACAGTGAGCATTGGACCGTTCACAGCAGCATGCCCAATTCCATTTTTGCACTTCTGACAAGGGTGGGAACAAATCCATGGACTACTGCCAGTACTGTGACTAATAACGATGGTGGAATTGACAGGGTGTTGGTTATAGTTCCTCTGACTACCCATTCGCACCCAACGGCCTTGAATACTATGACGCTGACTTGGGAAAAATCGTACACCTCCACCTTGACGTCAGGAGAAAATATCATTATTGAAGTTCCAATTCCTACTAGAACAATTACTACTCATTGGACTGGCGATTATGTCACCACCATTACTCACACCACTACCCCTGGAGGAACTGCAGAAGTTATTGTGGAGGTTCCAAATAATATAATTACCACGACAGAAACCTGGGATAATCCCTATACTTCCACTACGACCAGCCACGCTGGAGCAGGAGGAACTGATGTTATAATTATCGAAATTCCAAAACCACAAACCACCACTACCGAGACTTGGGAAAATCGGTTTACCTCGACTAAGACCAGAGATTCTGGACCAGGAGGAACCGATGTTGTAATTATTGAAGTTCCCAAGCCACAGACTACCATTACCGAGACCTGGAATAATCAGTTCACTTCGACTGTCACCAGACTCGGACCTCCAGGAGGAACCGATACCGTAATTGTTGAAGTTCCCAATACTCAAGTTCCAGATGTTACCATCACTGAAACCTGGGACAGACCATACACTGCAACTATGACTATTCCCGGTGATTACGGCGATCCTAACACCGTCATAGTCGATGTGCCCACTCCAGTGGTCACAACTACCTCGACTTGGGATCAAGACTATACCAGAACAATTACTACAGAACATCCAGGAGGCACCAGAACGGTGATTATCGATGTTCCTACCCCTACTGTGACAATTACCCGTACTTGGACCGGAACTTACACCACTACGGAAACATTCCCAGCAATTTGGGGCCAAACTGCTACCGTGATCATTGACGTTCCAGTTCCAACTATGCCAGCCACAACTACCACCAAAACTTGGGGAAATATGTTTACTCTGACCAAGACCACCATTTCGCCAGATGGAAAAACCAGAGTTGTGATTATTGAGATCCCAACTCCACAGGTAACTATCACTACTACGTGGACCGGCAAAGTGACTTCCACTACAACCTGGTATGCACTTTGGGGACAGACAGCAACCGTTATTGTCGAGGTGCCTTCTCCTACAACCTCAAAGACTAAGACGGTGAATGTCAATACCATCGGACCCAAATTGCAAATGTTCCACCAAGGTCCTTTGAAAAATGAAAACCCTACGACAACAACCGATAAGAAAATTACAGTCACATCAGGAGCAATTTTAAGTGCTTCAGGAATTTCTTCGGAAGGTCAATTAAGTGCCAAAGAGACAACAAGTGAATATGGTAACTTCACCGTGTCCATTTCTTCGGCTCAAAATGTCACTAGTCAAGAGTATGTGAAAAGCACATCTAAGCTAAGCTCCCATAAATTGAGTTCTATGTTCTGGAATTCATCGAGCTCCTCTGTATTTTGAGTTGAGCTAAGGAGCCGTTATCTTTCAATTTTATTTTTGAAATGGATAGTGATGCAACCTAAATTTTCTGAATATCAGTAAAGTCTAGAAAATAGTGTGTAATTACTTTTAATCGAAGCTCCCAGGCCCAGGAATGTAGATGTAGAGGTACGATCTTGAATTGTGTAAACCGATCTCAAAGTTTACAGAAGTACAAATGTGCATTAAGCTTGGGTTGTTATCTAAGACAATTTTGAATAGTGATATTCATCTAGAGCATTTTTGCAGGATATGGGGCAAGCGATAGATCCAGTTACGAGCATATTCTAATTGAGATTGCAAAGCTTGTGATTGAAGCGTTTTGTCATGGACAATACAACGAGGCGAAATCTTGCAATATTTCGTAGTTGAATTGCGAGGAGTCAGGCTTTTCTACAATTAGCCAGTCATCCAATGACTAGATCGCAGTAACAATAGCCTACAGCGTGGAGGAGGCGTATGAACAAATAGTAGGAAATAATAGAGCTTAGGAAGTTACCACGGCGCATGCAGCCGTTGTAGTAGAGGCACGGTTCAAGGTTCTAGCACCATGATTAATAGAGTTCACCAAGCCATGAACTTCATGGCAAAAGAGCATTGGACATTCAAGGATGATACAATGCTTTTAGCACATATTAGTTTGAATAACACTCAAATTACAAAATAGGCACTGTCGCAAGGGCTTGCAAATATGCAATTCTACTTACGGCCACCCATGTGAAGACTACGAGCCATGTACTTGGATTTGGAAATTTTCATTCTACTGTTTCGGGCCACGCAGAACACATGCTTGGCTCCTAGTCCTATTATTACGTGTTCTTCGTGCAGTTAACGGCACAAGACGCTAACCGAACATCGAGATGCACAGACTACCGTTGCAGTAACAATAAACCTGCTCTGACAGTTGCATGCAATAAGTTTGCTTGCTCTTCGCCCAAGGGCAACTTGTAGATTCAGTTCTACAACCTTCCACTGGCAAGATACGAACTATGGAATTTTCTACACCGCCTTAGCACCAGCACAACTTGTCAGTAATTGATTTCTTCGCTGTGGTGGATCTGCTAATTCTCCCTAATTTCTTGGCCCGGTGAAATTGTGCAAGTGGACCCTGATAAAATTTTTGCGGCTGAAGTACCTCATCGGTGGTTTCAACTGGATCAGGACCTATTCGGTGTTCAGAGACCGCCAATTACAGGCATTTAAGTACACACACTTATTGGCCACCGAGGTCGGGAGGTCAATGAGAGTGGTAATTCTAGAAAGATTGGTGGTTATTCCAGGGAGAATGGTGGTTAATCTCAGAAAAGCGCCGTTTTCTCGCTGAAAACGGTACGGGCTGAAGCAAGAATATGAGAGGCAAGAAAATAGTGCTGTAGAAGCCTTCCGTGGCAGCATTCGATACACTGAGTCCGGACATGGCCAGTATTCAAGATTTTGCACCCACCGTGACATTGATATGGATGGTGGTAAAATAATGACAAGCAGGACGCCAAAAACGGTGGGTCGATGCCGACACGGGACTAATGGGGCGAATTCTCTAAGGCCGAAGCTGGTGGAGGGGCAAGGACCAGCAGGAAAATCGGACAGGTGCGTCGTGCACAATAATATGTGGTGGGTCAGTGTGTGCATGAAGAATAATACCGAGTCAATATGCTAATAGGAGGAGCTCAAAGGGGAAGAAGCGGGAGAAGTGGAATTGGAGGCGACAGAGGCCCCCCTTTGGCTTGGCCTGCCTGGAGGTGGAGGCATGTGGTGCATGCGGTGAGTGGCATTGGCAATGCACCTGCAAAGTCCAGCTCAGGCCAAGGGTCGGCGTTATCTGGTGTGCATCTTCACCTGGTGTTGCATTCAATTGAAAGCTTGACTGGAGGAAGCAGAAATCGCCCATGCGTCGAGAGCTTTTGTGCGAGTTAGTGCATGGTGCGTGGTGCATGGTGCATGGGTCTGCGCCTGCGCCTGCGCCAGGTCTACTTTATGTATCATCCATGCACTTTCACTCTAAATGTTGCCGCCGTGCTGGCTGGACCCTCCTCCCTTTGGCCCAATGGTACTTCAGGACCTGTGTGTCCTGGCTGCCGCCAGGGTACATTGCGCATTTGAAGGAGCCAGCTTGCTGCGTCATCGACAATCTGTTGGCCTCTGATCACCGTAGAGAGTGCATGCGTCAGATGTACGTCGTGCATTTAACTTTACAGTCTTTGGAGGGGCAGGGGGCGGGTCCGCAAACTGTTGGCCTTCTAAATTTAACCAGTTCACAGTAAAAATACGCCAACAATACTTACTACTCCTAGGAGAGCAAGTATACTGTAGAAGAAGGCCAATAAGTTCATTGCCCACATCCTTACAGGTTAATAGCTCCAGGAAAATTGTCCTTGCCGTCGCCTATGCGATGATGGCATCGGCAGTGGCAGATTCTCCAGGGCTCTGATCCCCGAGGCCTGTGAGCAGAGCCTGCGCTTGACATGGCCCTGTCCCAATAGGGTATAGTGATTGGCTGCACCGAGGATGCAGGCGCGGTTCTAGACTGGGATCCTGCATGTGGCGTGCAGGGCATGCACATAACGCGGGATGCAAGTAATTTCGAGTCACGAGCGGTTTGTATTGCGAGCCCTGTGCATATCTGTCTGCACCAACTTTCGACCAACGGTCGGACATGTGCTGTCTAGGACTCCTGACGTGCACCCCCCACATGTGAGATCGGAAGAGCGGTT
>JAKTXI010000076.1:0-51016 GCA_030582475.1 Suhomyces panamericanus
GAACCGGGGGCCCAACGATGGCAACGTTGGATTTTACCACTAAACCATTTGCGCAGGAGGAAGCTCCGCGACGGGGAATTGAACCCCGGTCTACCGCGCGACAAGCGGTAATTCTAGCCACTAAACTATCGCGGATGTTTCTTGAAGGAGGGGACTGTTAATCATACAGGTTAAAAAGTAATAGAAGTATATGAGCAGAATTCAACAGAAATATTACCATAGTTTTCAGCAAGAGTTTGATTCAACAGTAACAGAGTTATTGTGGATGAACAGAAAAAGAACAAAAATACAACTATAGAAAGTCAATTCATAGAGAAGATTGCTATAATTAATCTGATTTTGCAGTAATTAAACAATACTACAATATTTACGTAGGTAAAGTTTTACCCACAAAGGCTCTACATTCTTGCTATTATTGGTCGTCTCTGCATTAGTCTATTATATAAGGGAATTATTGGAGGAAGTTGGTCTTGAGATTGTACTTGACCTTGTCCCATCCTTTTAAGCTTTCGATGTATCTGATCTCCTCCAACTCCTCTTCTGTTTCGTGGTATCTGTCGGACTCGAAGTCCATGTCTTCAAACTTGACAAATCTGTCCTTTCCTTTCTTGACAAGCCACCAGAAAATGAAACAGGCGGGAAACACCGCCAATTCGACGTAGTTTTGGAAGAACGAAGCGGTGTCCCAAGGGGAAAACGAGGTCCAGCCTTGAACCAAAATGACAAAGGCTCCAAAAATGACCACGAACCATGGGCCAAATGGATAGGTCCAGTTCTTGTACAAGAGCTCGTGGGTCTTGCCTTGACGGGCCAAACCCCGTCTAAACCGGATGCTGGTGACTCCGATGACCCACCAACTGATCAAGTTGGAAAGGCCGACGATGCTCTGCAACCAACTCCACAAGGTGCCGGCTCCGATGAAGGAAGAGCCGAAACAGAGGCCACCTGCAAGCCAGGTGAAAAGAACAGCCACATATGGCACCTTGAAGCGGTTGACACGGGTAAAAATCCGGGGAAAGTAGCCCTGGGTGCCCAAGTTGTAGGCAAGTCTGGAGCCAGCGAACAAGGCGTGGTTACCGGCAGAAATGACCGAGGTCATAATGACTGCATTCATGAAACTGCCCGCGCCTTTTGCACCCACCATTTGGAACACAATGGTGAAAGGCGAAGTGGCCACCTTTCCGGTGGACAAGTTGGGGTAGTCATAAGGCACGTTCATGCCGATGAAAAATGCGGTGAAGATGTAGAAAATCAAGATTCTCCAGAACACGTTTTTGATGGTCTGTTTGATGACAATAGTGGGCTTTTTGGTCTCGGCCGCAGTCAAGGTGATGGACTCGACACCACCGTAGGCAAACGAGGCAGTGACGAACACGTTGGCGAAGCCCCGGAAGCCGTGGACGATAGGAGCATCTCCGTGGCTCCACAAAGAGAATCCGATGTACTCGTGCATTGGGTTCTTTCCGGCGTTACAGATGATGGAGATGATGAAGAAGATGATGATGGAGATGACCTTCAACGCCGCGAGCCAGTACTCGGCCTCGCCATAGAACCGCACATCGATCACGTTCAAGGCCAACAAGAAGAACCAGAAGATGAGCGAGATCACGTAGAATGGAAAGTCAGTCCAGTACTTCATGACAAGCTGGAGTGCCGTCAAGTCGGATGCCACAGAACAAGCATCGTTGAACCAGTAGTTGACCAAGATGGCGAAGCCCAAGGACTCACTGCCGAATCTTCTGGCATAGGTGGTGAAGGAACCAGACACTGGGTATTGCACCGACATCTCTCCCAAGCTGAGCATGGTGAAGAACACCAACAACCCGATGATGGAGTAGCCGAGCAAGAGCGACAATGGACCACCACGGGCAAGGGCCTTTCCAGTACCCAAGTACAAACCAGTACCAATGACACCAGCAATGGTGATCATGTTGATCTGTCTGGCACTCAAGGCACGCTTGAGGTCCTCGACCTCGCCTTCGGCGGTGGTCGAGACGTCGTCAATCGAACGCTCCAAGTCGCCCGACGTGGCGATCTTGGGCACCGTGTGCTTCTCCGTGGAGTTGATGGAAACAGCAGACATGTTGAATGTGAAGAGAAAACGGTTGCAGCCGGGCACGGCCACTATATAAAGGGACAGGCGGTTAGGGCGCACTCATCGCACACATAGTGGCCCACAATCGCCGCCGCTGATTAAGCCACCATTACTCATAAGAAGCCGGAGATTGGGAAAGCGATAGGGCCGGTCATTTGCCGCAGCTGTCAAATTAAGGTTGACAGCTTGCAGCGAGGGGCACATACGGGTGCGCCGTGTATGCGAATCAGCTGTCAAGGTCTTGACAGCTCTTGGACATTCACTTCTACAGCTCTAGGCAAGAACAGGGCCTCTTGAAACTGGGCGAGTCCTCTGGTGTGAGTGGGTTGCACTTGACGCCACAGTTTGCTCCTGCTGCAACCACTTCCCCATCGGGAACGGTAAAATAACGTTTTTTGCAATGGCACCTTTGCACGTGATGACCCATTACTAATGCCGACAGAAAATGCCTGTTCTTGATGCTCGCCACAACTCGAGGTTGCAGAAAGACATGCGGCGAATTGGCACAGTGGGGCGATGGGCTACCTTGAGACTTGGCAATTGGCCCGGAATGCTTCGATTGTGCAAATTGCGAGATCCAAATCGTGGGTTCTGGCTCCAGATCCAGCCAGTGTGGCAGAAGTGGTGTTTCTCCGTTTCGCCTGCAGGGCAACTGCAGAGAACATTTGATGACTAGCGATGATGCAGGAACTGATGTAATTGATAGTACAGCGAATGGGAAGTTGTAAGGATGAAAGGACCAGACAGAGGATGGGACTGGGTGTTGAGTGATTTTCGTGTGGTGCTGAGGGTAGTGGTAGTATTGGTTGTAGATATGAAATGTGTGGTGCAGTGTTTTTGTGTGTTGATTTGAGGATTATTTTATCGGAGCTCTGTTGGATGGTGTGCTCGATGCATAGAATGAATCTAGGCTAATGTATTAGATTAGTATCTATTAGAGTAGGGCTGTACGATTGTAGTTTTCTCTTATTGATTCAAGAGTTTATGGTGTTAATATTTCTGGTGTTCGTTGTTTTGACAATTATTTTCTCATTTCACGATTCTCTGTGTAAATAGAGTAATAGCCAAGATCCAAATCTCCCTGTCTGTTCCTTTATTTCTCATATGGAACCTTCACTCTTGTTCCTTAACGCCGCTGTTCTGTGGCATTGTTCTGTGGCTGAAATAATTTTGTGTCTGTTCGATTAGATCCTTTAACAAAGATCGGAACTTCGCTAAATGTCATTTCCCCTTTTTGCAGCTACAGATCATCAAATAATAAGCGTTCCATGCATTATTAACCCTAAGGCTATAAGCTATACACATAATCCCATATTTATTGCTGTTGCTTCTTTCAGCTTAGGATTAATTTAAGAGTATTAATTGAATACTGTTAATCGCAACTACACACCATGAGTGAATCGTTTATTCGTGCTGTTCTACAACTATTAATCGTAGTATGACGTCGTTTTCGCGTAATCTAGACCTTGGTTCCACCTTGACAGTTAGATCTTGAGGTGCTCCAACGAGATGGTGCTTTCCACCTTGGCGTAGTTCTCGAAGAACGCCTTGAAGAGCCTGGTCAACTTGAGGACGTCGTACGAGCCTCCGGTCTCTCTAATGGAATGCATGGACAATTGCGGGTTGCCCAAATCTAAGGTCTGGATACCCAATTTCGAGGCCAGAATGGGGCCAATGGTGGAGCCACATGAGGAGTCGTTTCTCACCACAAACAACTGCAATGGGACCTTGGCCTCGTTGGCGATCTTCTTGATCAACACAATACCGCGGGAATTGGTGGCATAGCGTTGGTTGGCATTGACCTTGATCACAGGACCGCCATTGATCTGGGGTCTGTGGCTCTTTTCGTAGGCCTCCACGTAGTTAGGGTGCACGCCATGGGCCATGTCTGAAGACAACAAGAACGAGCTGGCCACGGTTTGATGGAAGAAATCGCCTGCAGGAGCCCCGAAACCGACTCTGGTGATACGTTGCACCACGTCAGGCAAGAAGGTGGAGTCGGCACCTTGTGCCGACTGGGATCCGATTTCCTCGTGGTCGAACAACGAGATCAACAGAATGCCGGTCTGGGTGGCCAAGGATCTCGAGGCTTCGGCCAATGCCACGGTGGAGGTGAAGCACGACGTGGAATTGTCCAAACGAGGTGAGAAGATGAACTCGTCGTTCAAGCCACCGATGGTGGACTTGTGGTGGTCAAACAACAACAACTCGAAGTCCTCGATGGCGGCGGCTTCGACGCCAACTTCCTTGGCAATCAACTCGATCAACGACGTGCTGTGTCTCAGAATGACGCTCTGGACTGACTGGAACTGTTCAGGCGAAAGCTGGAGCTCGGGGTCGTCAGCACACGAATGAGGCTTCTTGTCGTTCTTGTCCAACGCCGTCTGGCCGGCAATGGGCACCATGTTGGTCTCCTTGTTGAACTCGAACTTGTTGGCGGTGTCTCTTCTGAAGTGGATGGCCAAGGTGGGAATGCGCAACAACGGCTTGTCGATCTTGATCAAGAATGGCAGCACCTTGCCGTTCTTGGTGGCGTAGACACGTCCTGCAATGGACAAGTCACGGTCGAACCACGAATGGGCAATCAAACCACCATAGGCCTCAACTCCGACCTGGATGTAGCCCTCGTTCTCTTTCTTGGACACCGGCTTGATTCTCAAACAGGGCGAGTCGGTGTGGGCTCCGACAATGGCAATTCCGTTGCCACTGGCGTACTTCTCACCAACGGTGAAGGCGATCATGGACGAGGCGTTTCTGGTCACGTAGTATTTGCCGCCTTTGACGAGCACATCGGCCCAGTTGGCCCTCTCACTCAACTCTTTGAAGCCATCCTTCTCAAGAATGGCAATGGAACTGTTGACCACATGGTAAGGAGTGGGGGACTGGTTCAAGTAGTCCACAAAGGACTGTGCGTGTAACAAGTCAGCAGACATGAAGAATAAGAAGAAAGAAAGAAAGTAATGGAAAGGTTGGAGAAAAGTCGAACGGCTCCAAATAAAGTCCGTACCTTTTTGTGGAGTTCCCAAAACAGATAGACATAGTGCCATACAATGCGAACGTAGAGTGTAAGGAATAATTGGGTGCTATAGTCAGAGTCTAGTCAGACTCTAGTCAGGTACAATAGATCCTTATACTAGCTTCTATGGACAATTTCCTCCTAATCTTTTATTTAGAATAGTTCCCCTAGGAATCCCTTAATGGAGTTCTTATGGTCCGTAGAATAGAAAGACCTCTATTGAGTGCAGGCCTATAGTGATGGGGTTCCTAACAGATAGTCCATTCCATGGTAAATCCTTAGAACAGTCTATAGCCAGGAATTGCGGTTAATGCTAGATGAAGTTTCTATAGTCAATTCTTAAGTTCCGTTAGACTACGTCCCTAATACAGTTCCTAAGTACTATGGAACTTTGGTAGGGTATAGTCCATAGTTAGTGCGTAGCTAGTTATTGTAATTACAGAAGTGCCGTAATTCGTATAGTTTTCTTGGTATAAGTTCCATCAACTAGTATCCCTAGTGTAGTTCCTTAGCATCCATACTATATCTCCTTAGTATCCATATTATTTCTCCTTAGCATAGATCTTTTAGCCTTCCTCTTCCATTTTAGTAGTGCATCGAGTCAAGTCTCATCTTTTACAGCCAAATCTCCAGCTTTGCCACCACTGTTCTTCCTCCACATCATGCGTTTCGTGCTCCTACTATGGTGCATGGGCCTCTTGGCTACATGCAACGCCATCAAGGCCCTTCCTGTGCTAGTGGCGTCTCACCGTGTGGTCCCTGGACTCAAACAGGAGATCTCCAGCTCCAACGTGTACATCCACAACGTCAGTTCCGTCACCAACATGATCAAGCGCTTGGTCACCCACTGCGCTGCCGACGAGTACATCATCATCAACCAGCCCGGATTGGCCTACACCGACATCACCGAGAACAACAAGGACCACTGGAGCTTGATACGCAAGTACTTGGCCCTCTCGTCCACCTTGATCGGGTTGCCCAAGGTGGACGCGCCGTTGGACCTCGACTACATCGAGCGCTACATCATCCGCACCTGTGACGCCGAGACCATCCGTGTGGTCCACGACGACGAGGCCGAGGTCCGCGACTACTACGACACGCGTACCAGAGTCATCCGCATCGACTTGAGTCCGCTCCCCCTCCAGCACGACGACCGCATCGCCACCATCCGCGAGCACGACGACTTGATCCGCAAGATCATCCGCAAACTCCCGTCGCCCCACTACACCATCATATTGACCAGCGACACCCTCACGCCGGTCCCCCCAGTGCCGGTGGCCGCGTTGCGCAAGTTCCCCAAGAGCTTTGAGATCTTCGACGACTTGGTCAACGACCCCTCCCGCGAGCAGGAGGTTGAGCGCAACAACAACTTCCACAAGGTGGACCCCCATGTGATCCAGAACAAGCACACCAACCACCGGTACTTGCGCAACAAGAAGCGCGACGAGATCCACTTGTTTGACAACGAGTTGTGGGTCAAGCACGAGAAGTTGGTCACGACGATTTTCGTCATGGTGGCCTCGCTCTTTACCATCAAAACGTTGAACGTGATGAACGCGTTCAAGGCCCGGCTCGTGGCCAAGAAGAAGTCCCGAGGCAAGAAGGGCAGCGGCATCATCGCCAAAAAGGAGGATTAGCATAGAAAAGTATTAAGTATCGGATTAAAGGTGAATATCAAAATAGAGAACAATCAGGAATATATATTCATAAGATTAATGCGAATATCAAAATAGACAATAACTAGGAATAAATTCCTAAGATTAATGTACATAAATTAGAAAATAAATAGGAATATATTCCTAAGATTAATGCGAATGTCAAGAATGTAGAGCATCCAAAAAATAGAGTATACGTTTCCTCTGGTATCAATTAGAATGCAACAGACCAGAATTTAAGAAAGGTTGTATAAATTTTGAGAATATTCCACAGGTGAAATTGGGCCAAAAATGTAAAACTGAATTGACCATGGTGCATATTTACCATACACCTGATCTGGGCAACAATTAAGGTATATACTAATCTAGTAGATTAAATTCCAAAGGTGAATCCAGCAGGTCTAAACTAAAAACCGAGATTAACCAAGGTGCATATTATCTGACATATAGCTGGTCCAATAATTATAAGGTGTATTAAATGCCTTGAAGATATTACAATATTAAGCAAGGTGTATATATTAATGTCTTGAAGAGAATATTATACAGGGAAATATAGCAACAGGCCTAAAATAATGAGGACCACTCCGCAGACCAATCCTATGTAATTGGCATTCGTTGTCGTATCAGGCCTTATGGTTTGGTTCATTCTTTGCGGTTTCGTTGGTGTCCTCGTCATTTTGATCATCATGATTGTCGTCGTCCTCGTCGTCTGCGTCTTCGTCTCCGTCGTATTTGTCCTCCAGTGTGGGCTTGTCGTATTTTCCCTCGTCTTCGTCGTCGCTCACCAACACACTGGCGTCGAAGTATAACGACGGGTCGAGACCCGAGGTGTCGGCGGATTTCGACACGCCGTCGAGGAGCAATTCACTCATGATCTTGCCTGTGCCGGGTGCGTTGTTGATGCCCCAGCATGAATGGCCCGAGGCCAAGAACAAGCTCTCGACGTTGGTTTCTCCGATGAGCGGGCCGCTGGACGAAGGTACGTCCAACACGGGCAAGTAGCACGCCTGCTTCTTGAGAATGTGGCCCTTTCTCAAGTTGGGGGAGATCTTGCCCACCTGTCGGAACAACTCGTCACATTTCGACTTGACCACCTCGACGTCGTCGGTGGTTTCCGGCACGTCCACGGCCGAGTCGCCCTCGCCACACACGTAGACTTCGTCCTGTCTGGCGTAGATCTCGGGGGATATGTATGAGTAGGGGCCGGTCTTGAACTCGGTGAAAATGGCATAAGGAGACACAGGCTGGTCCTTGAAGGGGGAGACGGTGATGGAGTGGGCCCGCAAGCCGGAAATGGGGCAATCGGGAAGAATCTTGGACGTCCACGGGCCCACGCTGAGCACGATCTGATCGCCGGCCAACTGGACGGACTTATGCTTGGTCGAAACGGAGGACTTGACAGATGTGGGGTGGTATGCGACGCCGGTGGCCTTGCCTGTTTCCATGGAGAAGGTGATTTCGTTGACCTTGCCGATGATGAGCTCGATGGCGCCGTGGGACTTTTCCACGGCCTTCTTCAACAAGAACGTGGTGAACTTGTAGGGGTGGACCTGGGCGGTGGTGTCGACGCCGCCCAAGGTGGAGCACTCTGTGATGAGCGAGCTGGTGATCCAGTTGAGGGTCTCTGGGAGCTTGGAGGTGGACAGGGCCGGGGCCTTGGAGTTGCCGCGGGACGCGCGCGTGGGTCGGCTGGTCTTCTTGGGCGGCCGGTCGGAGATGGAGCCTGACGAGTCGGAGTTGTGTCGCTTGGGCTGCTTGTTTGTGGTGATGACGGTGTCGTCGTCGTCTTCATCTTCGTCGTCATCTTCGTCATCTTCCTCGTCTTCATCCACGTCTTTCAAGTGGCTGATGTCGCCCTCCAACGACACCGTGTTCAAGCGCCGGTAGCCCCATTCGGCCTCGCCGTTGTACTGGTCGGAGAGCTCCTGGTGGAGCTGGAACGAGAGCGGCACGATCTCCTGCGGGAATGCCCACAACGCCAAGAGGCCGCCTGCTTTGCCCGAAGCGCCGCCCGCCACGCGCTTGCTCTCCAAAATGGTGATGTGATGCTTGTTTGGGTCAAACTTGGGATGGTGGACCAAGTAGTATGCGGTGCACACACCGATGATACCCGCCCCCACGATGATGATGTGATGCTTGCCGTGGTGGCGGCCTGAGGACTCGGACCTGAACTTGAGATAGTCGATCATGGACAGCCGATGGAAAGCGAAACACGAGGTGTGAAGAAGGACTTGGTGGAGAAGAGCGGCGGGTTAGGACAAATGGTGCTACCTGGGTAGAAATCGGATGATTATTCCAGGCGCAAGGTGCACGTGCCAAGTGGCACGTGCGCGCTAACCCTTGCCCCTCGGGGAGATAAGGCGTCGTGCGCGCACCGACAGGCGAGTTCCTGCGGATTGACGCCAGGTGCCCTGGTTGGCTCGGTGATTGCGAGTCGTCCTGCAGACAGCCGAGGAAGGAATAACCCTGTTGCATCGAGGCTGCGAATTGGGACATAGAGATCACGGAGGAGTGTTAAGACAAGAAGAAAAAGACAAGAAAGAAAAAGACAAGAAAGAAAAAGACAAGAAGAAAAGGACATGACAGAAGTTGGCCGAGCAGAGCAATACTTGTGAACGGAAATGATGGACGTGATGGAAATGATGAACATGATAGAATGGAAATGATGAACATGATGAACATGATAGAATGGAATTGATAATCAAGATGAAGTTGATCGAATGGAAATGATGAACTTAATAGAATGGAAATGATGAACTTAATAGAATGGAAATGAAGAACATGATGAACGTGATAATGGACTACATACTTTATTAGGTTTTGATCAGATTCAGGATAGTGGGGAGTTCATGAGTTCATGATATTTATGTAATTCATGATATTTATATTATTCATGGTATAGGTCACTAGTACTGTATTCATAGCAATTGTTCTTAGTTAGACTCTACAAGTACTTGTGCCTATTCATATTATCTCTTATATTCAACTGGACTCAATTTGAAAATACTAAGATTAATATAGGCTATACATTGACACCCATTCGTGCTATTCATGCTATTCGTAGTTAGAGGGCCAAGCATTTGTAATTATTCATGAATTCTGCTCTATTCTTCTGGAGCACTATCTGTATTATTCCGTGGTTTGTATACATTGGCACTCATGATTTATATGATTAGTGATAATCGTGTTATCGTGCTTAATTCGGGGTCTACTTAGGGATTCATATTATTCCATGGTTAATCCAGATTCAACAAGGAGTTAAAGTTATTCATTATTCTCTGCTTTTTTCTTGTCTGGGGCCCCATTCTATGGATTCTGTAGATAAATCCAATTCATGGTCTACTTCGATTTATAGTTACTCATTATCCTCTGCTTTTTTTGTCTGAAGCCCCAATCCATAGGTTCTGTAGATTTCTGAATTCGGGGTCTACTTCGATTTATTCATGTATTTGCTGGTTCTTCTCTTCTTATTCATTTGTGGCTCATTCCATGGGATTCTGTACTCGTTCCTTGGTTTATTCATCTATCTTGGCTCTCACGATTTATCAATTATTCATGCTGTTCGTGTTAAGCCTGGTACTTTTCTGTTCTACTCAATTGTGGCTCATTCCAAATAGTATTTCCACAGTGAAAAGGGCCTACTAAAGCTCTTGGTCATTTATGGTTATTCTGTATTTTCTGCGTGCTGTGCTTTTTCGGTTTTGCTGTTTTATTTATTTTGATGTTTATCTTCCACTTCTTACTGTCCGTGGATCGAAGTAGCGGTGTCTACCTCTAGTGTGGTGCTATATACACTTTTCTATGGTGCTGGATTGGGCAATGTGGGCCGGCCGGCGGGTGGAGTTGCTCCTTTTCCGTTTTGAAAGGCCCGAGATTCCGGGCTCTAGGCCACTTATCTATTCGATCTCCATTGTTGTGATGTAATAGGATCTAATTGATCCATGGGGGAGGATCCAAGGTTAGTATGAAGCCAATGTTCATATTAAGAAACCAATGAACATATTCGGAAGCCAATGATATGATCCATGGAGAAAAGAATCAGGTGATGATTGGACGACCCCTGAGGTAGATTTGTGAGGACCCAGTCCATGGAGATTAGTAAGGACGCAGCACCCAGGGACAAGTGACCCCTAATGTAGGCAGTTCCGAGGCTTTGACGAAAGTTGTCCAGGGGTCTGTTGTAATGTAGAGTTGTCCAGGGGCTAGATGAAGGCAGTGGCCACGGTTAGATGAAATGAGTTCATGACATATTAAAAACCAATGCACAATAATTTATGGGTATGACCCTTAATAATAATTATTGCCCTATGTTTAAGGATATTGAGTATTTGAAACTGGCCCTCAAATTAATATTTGTTGCCTTCCCTTAAGGGTGACCCTTTGGTGACCCTTAATTTTCTATTGCCCTGGGATGACCTGGATGACCTGGGATGACCCCAGATATAGGACCATCCAGAAGTACTGAATTGAACCTGTGCATAGTATCTGTATGATCACTGCTTCGCATTGATCACTTCACTTTATCCTTGGGAACACCAGCCCATCTGCACGAAAAACTCGTATATCTTGGACGCCTTATTCACGTCGATTTTGAGCGCCTGGCGGGCGTCCTTCTTCTTCAAGATTCCGTTGTTCTTGACGGCTTCCTTCATCAACTGGTTCTTGATCGCCAAATACGGCTTGGGCAAGATCCGGAGCGTGGCACACAACTGCTTCTCCTCGTTGGACAACAACTCGAAGTCGGCCGCGTGCAGAATGTCCAATGGGGCCCTGGCACTGGCGGGCTTGGGCTTGAACTCGGGCTGGGGCGACAGGTAGGTCTTGCGGTGGCCGTTGAGACCAAGGCCGCCCGAACCAAGGCCGCCAGCACCGAGCCCAGAGCCCATTCCCGAGGCTGCCGGGGTCGCGGAGTTGGAGTTGCGCGCTCCCAAGGGACCGTGGCCCATGCGCTGGTAATGCGCAGCCCGGATCAACTTATCCTTCTCGAACTTGTTGCCGTCCTCGAGGGTGGTGATGCCGTGACGACGCCAGTTCTGCAACTGGCTGATGCGCGTGCGGCAGCGTAACTCGGTGAGCATGTCGTTGGATAACACCGTGAAGTCGTCGGGCGAGAGCACGCGGATGAACGCGTTGATCTTGCGCAACAAGTCCTTTTCCTCCTTGGTCTTGCGCTTGTCCGCGCTGATGTTTTTGCGGTACTCCAACAAGTGGTTGAGAATGAGCACGCGCTTGCGCTCGGCCCGCGTGGTCAACCTCGAGTTGTAGATGTCCAAGATGGTCAACTTCAACTCGATGTCGGCCATCAGGTCGTCGGGGTCGAAGATGAGATCCTTGACCGGCACCTCGGCGTCGTTTTCTGCCTCGTAGTCGAACTCCAACCGGCCCGGCATGTAGCCCTGGATCTCGTGGCACAACGGCACCGATGCTACGGGCTTGACCTTGGGCGGTGGCAAAGGCATATTCTTGCGCTGTTCCAAGCGGTCCTTGCGCTGCTGGGTGAACTGCAACGGCGTGACAGCATCAAACGTGTGGTTGCCCGTATCGGGAAGGGGGTACACAGGCAGGTTGAGGTACACCTCAAAGTAATGCTTGGCCACCTCCTCCTTGGACCGATTGCCAATGTGGTCGGCTATGTCTTGCCAGTTGCCCAATCCGAAAGTCTCACATCCCTGGATAAGGAGGAGCTCCTCGTCGGCTCCCCAGTCCGCGTCAAATATGGGGTATGTGTTTTGCTCGATAACATGGTAGTCGTGCCACGGCTTGTGGACACCGGTGAATTGGCCGGTGATGAAGCACGGTACGCACAAGTCGTAGTCGGTGCAGATGGCACACTGGATGCGGACCCGGTTGGTGCAATCGCTGGAGCACACGTCGCAGTGGAAGTGCTTGTTTTTGCCATCCATGGCGGACTCCGGGGGCGATCAATCGAAAAGGGGGGCGAATCAATCGGGGAAAAGCCGGAGGCGGGTGTTTCGGGGGGTCACGGGTCGGGTGGACGGCGTATTATGGCGCTGGTGCTATTAGAACCTGTCCAAGTAGCAGCAGAAGCCTGGGGATGGTGTTTGGCGGTGGTTGAAGGTGGACAGATGTCGTGTGGCGAGCGCGACATCGGCGACATCGCACGTGCAGAAAGCAGTCACTGCAGTCACCTGACGCTCGCACCAATGCCCTAGAAACCTTTTCTCCTGCATGTACTCCCATCTCTTTCTATGGCAGACCTGCACAAAATTTTCAGCCTAGCACTAGCTCAGAAAAAAGCGTGAAAATCCTTTGACTTTTTCCTCTGTCATATCAATAGTAACTATACAAGATGGTATGTACAACCAAGACACTCCATGACTAGACGTGCCATACACCTTGCAGACCGCGTGTACCCATCGCCATCCACACATCTCCTATTCATAGTGTCCCCAGCACCGCTCGTTGGGGTGTTGATGCCAGCGCAAATAGGGTGAAAATTTATCATGAGAATCAGTGAAAATTTGATGTGAGCTCCACAACCATCCACACCAACAGCCCAGGCACGTCGTCATCTACTCCGTCCACCGTATACTAACTTCCAGGGTCGTGTTAGAACTAAAACCGTTAAGAGAGCCTCCAAGGTCTTGATCGAGCGTTTCTACCCAAAGTTGACTTTGGACTTCGAGACCAACAAGAGATTGACCGGTGAGATCGCCGTCATCCAATCCAAGAGATTAAGAAATAAGATTGCTGGTTACACCACCCACTTGATGAAGCGTATTCAAAAGGGTCCAGTTAGAGGTATTTCCTTCAAGTTGCAAGAAGAAGAGAGAGAAAGAAAAGATCAATACGTTCCAGAAGTCTCTGCTTTGGACTTGTCTCACACCAACGGTCAATTGGAGGTTGACGCTGAAACCGCCGACTTGATCCAAACCTTGGGTTTCAAGATCCCTGTCCAGACCGTCTCCATCTCCTCCCAAAGAGGCCCAAGACGTTTCGCCAAGAGAAACTAAGTATATAGTTAATCTCACCTGTACTAATTGTATGCCGTCACTAGACAAGTGTAGATTGAAATTGAAGAGATTTTTTGAACTGTCAGGTAATTCTTCTCGATGGACTGTTAGGCTAATTATTCTAGATGTACTGTCAGTCTATTATTTCAAAACTGTCAGGCTAACTATTTTACTTGAACTGTCAGGTAATTCTTCTAGATGGACTCTCGGGATAATTATGTCAGAACTGTCAGGCTAATTATTTCAGAACTGTCAGGCTAATTATCAGAACTGTCAGGTAAGTATTCTAGATGGACTGTCAGGTAATTATTTTAGAACAGAACTGTTAGGCTAACTATTTCACTTGGACGATCTGGCTAATTATGCCAGAAGAACTAATCAGCACAAATGTTTATTCCGAGACTGTTTCTTATGTTTGTCAAGACTACCCGATCATCTTGATTCTACCAATATTATCCTACTTCTAACTTTAGATCACTTCGACAAGGCTGACTACTAAAGTCGGACTTTTCGCATAGGCACACTTTTCAAGATACGAAGCCAATTAACACCATAATAATACTCAACTCTTCGTTCGCATATTCTTCTATCCTCACTTCTCAACTTCATCCACTTCTTCTCCCACTTCTATCCACTTCTTCCCCCACTTCCTTACTCCCTTTCTTCTTCCTTCCTCCCCCTCCAGAGAGATTACGTCATCCGGACACATCACTAAACGCGTATGTCCAACTCTGAAACAACTCCATCATGAACCTCTCCTTTCTCTTTGTCCTTGCTGGCCTGATCCTCCTGGCAAATGCCCAGCAGTGGTACCCTTTACAAAGGGACGGCAAGATCCCTACTGACATCACCCCCTACGAACACGGACAAGAGGTGTTGATTGATTGCATTGCCCGTAATATCGATAATGGAGAACACAAGTTCGATGAACAAGACAGAATCAAGTACACCTCGTTCCCCATTTGCAAAGAAACAGGCAAGCCCTTGAGCTTTCTCTACGGCATCAGCGAAGACAAAAACTGCACCATCTCGTTTTCCGACGAGTTGTACCACCTCTTCCAGCTCTACATCCACGAGGACGCTCCCTTCAGTTGCCGTATACCCCTCAGCAGAGAGGCCAATTCCATAGAAAAGGGCGGCGCCTACATACCCTTGACGTTCAATTTCCGGGGAGAAATCCACGAGTCCCACTTGGACATCGACAACTCCCTCAACGTGCTCTTCACCATCCCCAACTCCAGAAACCCCGAGGAAAACACCTTCATCAGCGCTGCCGCCTTCTCGTCCGGCACCAACACCACCAGAATCGTCATTAGCGACAGTTTGACCCTCAACTTGGCCATCAGATGGTACAACAACTTGCCCAACGTCAACTCCTTGGTCAAGAACCACCAGAGAACCTTGCCCTTTGCCGACGGCTTCTACAAGTTCCCTGTCAACTACGTGCCCATCAGCTACACGCTGTTGTACGTGCTCGTGGGCTCTGCCGCCGTCATTTCCGCTACTCTCGCGTGGATCTTCGCCAACTTGCGCTCCAAGAAACAACGTGGATATGCCCATTTGCGTCCAGCGGACGCCGAGTCTGCCTTCACCAAGCAAGACTAAGAATATCGAAGAACATGTACCAAGATGAGTGGTACCAACTGACTGGAACCAAGCAATACTGAATGGTAGAAGCAAGACTGTTCCGTATCGGCAGGACTGGTCAATTCCGTGAAAACTGATCCATGCAGACTGATCCCAGACTGATCCGTGCAGACTGATCTCCAAGCAGAATGATAATACAATACTTGTAGTCTATATCATGTATTAGCTAATTAAATCGTACGGCATTTCTTTATAATCGCCTTCAACAACTTGTCCACATTCTCGTTGTCGCCGTTCAAGAACTGGTTCGACAATTGCGTAACGTACAGGTTGGTCAATGCTTCCTTCTCCTGCGAGTTCTTCATCTTGGACTTGTACGCCACGAATTTATTCACTGACAACTGCAACAATTCAGACAAGTTGTTGGACTTGGTGGTGACGGCTCTGATGGGCATGGTGATGTCCATGATCTTGGTTCTGACGTCGTCAGAGTAGTTATTCTGAATGTATGCCAACACATGCGAATAGAGGTGGTCTCTCTTCAAGTCCTCGAATTTATCCACCACTTGCAAGAACTTCTCGGTAACCTCGAAGGCTCGATCGTCTGCCAATCTCACAGTGGAGCCCTTAGGAATGGCAGAAATCATCGCAGGTATGCACAAGTCAAAGATGGTCAATGCAATGTCTCCTCTTAAGGCAGGGTTTGTCTCGGGGTTACCCAACATGTTCATGTCAGCTTCGGGCAAGTGGTTCAACTCCTCCTTCATCTCCTCGTTGCTGGGCAAAACAATGACGTCGTCTTGCATGTCGTCGTCGCCGTCGCCTCCAATGTCCGATTTCTTGATGGCCTTGTCAAGCTGTGCTTTTTCGTGGTTCATTTCGTCCTGTTGCTGCTTCTCGGTAATCAATCCCAACACCTTTCTTCTGGCCAACAACCGCGAAATGTAGGTCAATTCGAACTGGGCGTAGGCCAACCACAACTCCATGGACTCGGGATTGATTCTCAATCCCTTCTGGAACAACACTCTGGCGCCCTTGGCGTTAGCATTGGTCTCGAACTCGTACTTGGCAGCAGACAACCACGCATCGATGTTTCTGGGCTGCAATTGCAACAACCGCGAGTACACCTTGTATATGACCTTGATGGCAGCGCATTCTTTGGCAAACTTCAAGTACTGGGACCATATTTCCGAGTCTCCTGGGAATCTTCTGGTGGCTCTGTCATAGATGAACATAATCCGTCTGGACCCGGCCCAGTCACTCAAGGTGGGTTTTCTGTCGATCATTCCGGCCTTCAAGAATCTGGCCTTCTTCTTGACTCTCAATTTCTCGAGATTCTGCTCGAATTCGGCGTATTTCAAGTAGTCTCTGGGGGTTGATCCACGTCCTGTGATACGATGCTCGAAGTCCGTTCTTCTTCTCATGATCATGGTGAGCTCGTTTTTCTCGAAGAGGCCCTTGGCCTTCAAGTCTTCCAACTCGGGAACCGACTGTTCCAAGAAATATCTAACCTTGTCCGACATGACGATATTGTATTCTGATTAGAGAGAGGATTAGAGTCTACAGGTAATGAGATGAGATAAATTTTTCGCACTGCACACAGTGCAGAATTATAGGGTAAATTAATCGGAACCAAGGAGAAGGAAACGCACCCAAAACTGGTATTTATGAAGGGTGGTTGTGCTCCGTGGTTTGTGTGGATGGTCAATGTTGTATTGAGCAAGTCTTTGAAAGCAAAAAGGTCAAGAATTCAAAAAAAGACAAAATGCTCCAGGAGGGGTTTGAACCCACGACCGTCGCGTTCCTCACACGACCGTGACATATGGTATAACCAATTTGTCGTAAAACGGCTATAAGCACGAAGCGCTAACCTCTGCGCCACTGGAGCACCTTGTGCCATCAGAAGTGAAAAAAACTGATATGAGGTGCGATTTGAATAGGTTATAGGAACTGAAAGGAGAGAAGTGGAGCAAATATTACCAAGCTATGTGGACTTATTTGATGCTTACTAGATTGTTTGTTTAGTATATGGGATATTTCGTGTGGAATTCACTAGGATAACTCCATTTTGGTGGTTCTCTTGAACATGCTGTGCAAGTTGTTAGCGAAAAAATATCAAAATTTAAGATTTTTGGAATTTTGGAACCAGGAAAGAAACTAGTAGAGGACAACTCAGAGAGAATTGGATAAGGCTTAACAAGGAATGAGCGAGCTTCTATACAATGGAATGTAAACATTCTATGTTTGTTTTGAAGCTTCCATATAGTATAAGTTTAAATCGGAGTTAGGGGCCGGATTAACTCGAATAGTTTCGATCGGAAAGATAAGCGGCGTTCTGGATCGAGATAACCCAAATGGAGTGTTTATTATTATTATTATTGCCAGAGCCAATACACTTTGAAGTGGCCGATTCGATCGAGTAGACGGATTGAACAAACGCAGTTCAAGTACTATTGGTACGAGTCAATTCTATTACTGAAAGGGCCAATTCATTAATCGAATGAGACAACCAATAGCCGCAGCAGGACCCTCATTAACCACCATGTAATTGCAATCCATGAGTTAATTAACGCAACCCATGAAATAAGTACTCAGCTAAAATGATTTCAAACCATGTAACAGTTTCACTCCAAGTAATTTCACACCAGAAAACAATCAATTTCACGCTATGAATCAAGTGATTTAACTAAATAAATATATATCCGATTTTTCAAATAGTTTCACACTATCTAGTAATTTCATAATTAATTAGGTAAGTACACTGCCACCTCAATATACCGTGTAATCTGCTCCCCTAATTCCTTGGTTAAATCGAGCTACCGTACCATCAATCCCAGTTAAATTAATATTGATTCCATTTAATTAAATATCAATTCCATTAAATAAAAATTCCATTAATTAAATTTCAATTTCATTAATTAAATATTAATTCCATTAAATAAATATCAATTCCATTGAATTACACCATAAATTCATTGAATTATTAATGTTTGTACTGCTGGCTTAATGGCATGCAAGGGAACGGGCCTCCCGGCCTAGCGAGCCCCACAAGTAGTTGCCGACGGTGGCACCCACGGCCACCGCCAACATGATCCAGCCATTGTAGGTCATGAAGACCAACATCAACAAGAACGAGTAGCCCACTTGCAAGCCGTACAAGAGCGAGTGCTTCAACTTGTACTGTTTGATGGAGACGGAGTTGGCGTTGGTGGCAGAGCCCATCAAGGTGGCGGAGTAGGTGGACTCCCACAGCTCGAACCTGGACTTGAGGAACTCGTAGCCGGCGGAAATGGCCACCACGGCAAAGAGGGAAAGGAGGAAGGAGTTGAAGGAGCGGATGTGCCACCACTTGAAGATGACACAGGTGTTTTTCCAGTCCCAGGTGAACAACATCTGCCGTTAGTAAAAGAACAGGGAAGAAGGAAGAAGGACAGGTAAAGGTGAAGGACTAGTTGAGTGGATAGACAGAGTGGAGATGGACAGAGATAGACACCGTGGAAATAGACAGAGATAGACAAACTGGACTGGTAACTCGAGCCCGACATCTCTGCAGCATGACCAGTAACATATGAGTAGTATCATATGATTACTCTTCCAGTTCCTGGCATTGACTCGTCCTAGCATCTGCTCCTGGCTTTACTCCCCTTGTGACTTTACCCGATCCATGCTTCTCGCTAATAACGTACGTTCATGGAACACATATCGTGGGGCATGTCGTGGCCCGGCATTTCGTGACCCATCTTCGAATGATCCATGCTGGTACCAGTGGTAACTGCGTGACGCATGGGAGATCCGTGTGGTATATATACCAGTCGCCTCGCACCTACGTTTTGGATGTTTAATGTGCTCACTTTGTCTGCGATAACAGCACTACAACAGACAAAGGTGCGGTGCACCCCCTGGACAAAGTGGGCTCATTCGCAAGGGCCTGGTCCTGTGATACGAGCACCTTCGGTTTAGGGGTGTTTCGGAGCTTGAGCCTCCTGCTACAGTCCAGCGGCCCACCCCTGGCCTGTCGTACCTGGCCAATGGGCCGATATTCAATCCGTGGTCCGGATGCAGGCCCGGACCACTGATGGGTGCAGGCCCGACCACTGATCAATTTTATCTATAAAGGCATCAATTGCAACCACTCGCCTTTTTCCCCACCATGAAGCTCCTTGGCAACGAAGAGAAACAGGCGCACATTGCCCACATCACCGCGGAAGGCTTCAAGGGCTTGGTGTACGGATCGGTTCTTTCCGCCGGCTTGTACACCCTCTTGCGCCGCCGCTACACCGCCCGCTTCAACCAGTTCAACACCAGTATCAAGACCTGCATCATCGTGATGCCCACCATCGGCCTCGGCGCGTTCTACGCCGACCAGGGGTCGTGGGAATTCGACCAGCAGATGCACCACTCGTCGCACACCCTGAGCAAGGTGTTGGAGGAGTACCGCCAGTGGAACCAGATGTCGCTCGGCGACCGTATCTTCACCTCCTTGGCCAAGTACAAGTACCAGATCATCGTTTCGTCGTGGGCCGCGTCCATGTACGGCTCGTGGATGCTTGTCAACCGGGACAAGATCATGACCACGGCGCAGAAGGCGGTCCAGGCGAGAATGTACGCCCAGGCCATCACCATTGCGTTGTTGTTGGGCACCCTCCTTCTTGCGATGAAGGAGCAGGAGATGAACAAGGACAAGCCGGCTCCGTTGCCCCACTGGAAGCAGGTGTTGATGGAGAAGGAGGCCGAGAAGCAGGCGCAGCTCCAGAGCCCCGAGAAGTAATAAGAAGAGGGGGCAGGATTGCTTTAAGTGATTGCGTTAGAGATCAAGTGATTAAGTTAGAGATCAAGTGAGTAGAGTCAGAATTCAAAGAGTGAAGACTCGGAATTCAAAGAGTGAAGACTCGGAAAATTGAGTGAATTGAGCCAGGATTAGAATTAAATGAATTGAGTCGGACTTCGAATTAAATGAATTGAGCCAGACTTAGAATTAAGTGAATTGAGTCGGACTTAGAATTAAATGAATTGAGTCGGACTTCGAATCAAATGAATTGAGCCAGACTTAGAATTATGTGCGGTCAGTCTTGGACTCTTTTTGAAGGTAGATCGATGAAATCTGGCTCCAATGGTCAATCACATTCACTTGTCGGGATCTCCCAAGTAAATAGGACTTGTATATGATTAGACATCGACTGGCAGGTGCCAGTCGCATAGAGACCTGTAGAAATGATAGAATAAGAATTAATGACAAATTGAATAGAGGATAAATTACTTAAAGGACAAATTACTTAATATGGCAAGGCCTCTGCTATTTCTTGTCTGCCGACATGTCACTTACTGGTATATTCCCATCCTCCATACAGTTCATCTCCTTCCTTCTCCATCTCTACCATATCGCACGTGACCACATACATTAGTAAATTTTTTATACCTACTACACCATCAATGCCACCAAAGAACAAGAAGCAGAAGGAGGTCGTCCAGGACGAGCGGTTCCAGGCAATCGTCTTGACCGACTCGTTCGAGACCCGTTTCATGCCGTTGACCGCGACACGTCCCCGGTGTCTCTTGCCCTTGGCCAACGTGCCGTTGATTGAATACACGCTTGAGTTCCTAGCCAAGGCCGGCGTCAACGAGGTGTTCTTGATGTGCTCGTCCCATGCCGACCAGATCCAGCAGTACATCGAGAAGTCCAAGTGGGTGTCGAAAAACTCGCCGTTCCACGTGGCCACCATCATGTCGTTGGAGTCCCGTTCCGTTGGCGATGTCATGAGAGACATCGACAACAGGGGCTTGATTTCCGGCGACTTCTTGTTGGTTTCCGGCGATGTGGTCACCAACATCGACTTCGAGAAGGCCATGAGTGTCCACAAGTACAAGAAGCAGCAGGACAAGGACCACATTGTCACCATGGTGTTGACCGAGGCGTCGCCATTGCACAAGACCCGCTCGCAGGTGGAGCCCGGTACCTTCATCTTGGACAAGAAGACCGACCGGTGCTTGTACTACACGCGGATCCCATCAATCGACGGCGCCAAGGCCAGCGTGAGCATCGACCCCGAGTTGCTCGAGGACATCGAGGACGAGTTCGTGATCCGCAACGACTTGATCGACTGCTGCGTCGACATCTGCTCGCCCCACGTTCCCCAGATCTTCCAGGAGAACTTCGACTACCAGACGTTGCGCAGCGACTTCGTCAAGGGTGTGTTGACGTCGGACTTGTTGAAGAAGACCATCTATGCATACGTGATCGACAACAGCTCGGAGTACGCCGCGCGGGTGGAGAGCTTTGCCACTTATGATGCCATTTCGCAGGACATCTTGGGCCGCTGGTGCTACCCGCTTGTTCCCGACGCCAATCTCCTCGAGGACAGCAACTACACCTACGAGTTCGACCACATCTACAAGGAGGACAAGGTGCTCTTGGCGCAGTCGGCCAAGATCGGCAGCCGCACCTCCATCGGCTCCAACACCCTGGTGGGCGAGGGCTCCAGCATCCAGAAGTCGGTAATAGGCCGCAACTGCCATATTGGCAAGAACGTGAGAATTTCCAACTCGTACATATGGAACGACGTGGTGCTTGAGGATAATGCGGTGGTGGATCATGCGATTGTGGGATCGGGTGCGGTCATTGGCACCAGCAGTGCGTTGGAGCCGGGCGTGGTGGTGGGCTTCAACGTCCGCATCGGCAGCAACAAGACGCTTGTCCACAATACACGGGTGTGCGATGCGCCGATCGAGAAGGAGATGGACTCGTTCGAGGCGGACTCGGAGGACGAGGAGCCTACCACCACTGGCAGCGAGACGGCGGCGTATGATGCCGACGTGGTGGGCGCCGACGGCGCCGGCTACGTGTACGTGTCGGACGTGGAGGAGGACTCGGAGGACGAGGACGGCGTGGGCCAGTACAGCGGCATCATCTACCAGCTCCAGAGCCTCAACACGTCGGACGACCTGATTGCGTCGGTGACGACACACAAGGTGAAGAAGCAGCGCAAGAACCGGCGGTCGTCGGTGGTGTCCACCGACTTCGAGGCGATGTCGGGCGAGGACGATGAGGAAGAGGACTTTGCCAAGGAGGCGTACGCCACGGTGGAGCGGGCGTTGAACAACAACCACGACTTGGACACCGCGCTCCTCGAATTGAACACGCTCCGTATGTCGATGAACGTCACGTACCACGAGGTGCGGACGGCCACCACCGATGCGCTCGTGAACAAGATCGAGGACTTTGTCACCACCGACACATTGGATGCGAAAAACGCGGCCACCAAGATCTTCACCCACTGGGGCCCCATGTACAAGCGGCAGGTGTTCAACGGCGACGAGCAGGTGGACTTGCTCGAGATCCTCGAGGCCAAGATCGCGGGCACTGGCCGTGCCCACGGCCAGGTGGTGTTGTTCATGGCGGTCCGCATCTTGTACGAGCTTGACATCTTGGACGAGGACCGCATTCTTCAGTGGTGGGGCGATGGGCCGGGGGAGTCCGCAGTGCGCGGGTTGACACAGCAGTTTATCACATGGCTCCAGGACGCAGAGGAGGAGTCCGACGACGACGACGACGACGACGACGAGTAGAAGTGGTCCTATGGGGTCTGTCGTAGTGCAGTCATAGCCCGGCCTAGCACCGGGTGATTATAGAATCGTATGATGTATTACAGAGTGTAGCTATACGACGCAAACGAGTGCGAAAGTATAAATTGTAAATCAGAAATCACAGGCAGATAAAGAAACAAGAAGTGAAGAGTACGAAGAAGAAGAACAAGAACAAAAGAAGAACAAAAGAAGAAGATCATATACAGAGAGCTACAGGAACCTCATATCATAATCATCATCTACATCTATTACTTCTTTCAATATGTCTTCTACTGATTTCGACGTGATCGTGGTGGGTGCTGGCGTCATTGGTCCCACCATCGCCACCGCCATGGCCCGCCAGGGCCGCCGCGTGTTGATCGTGGAGCGGGACTGGAGCAAGCCGGACCGGATCGTGGGCGAGTTGCTCCAGCCGGGCGGCATCAAGGCGTTGCGGGAGCTCGGCATGGCCCTGGCCATCAACAACATCGAGGCCATCGACGTGCGCGGCTATCATATTCTGTTCCACGGGCAGAGTCTCAGTATTGATTATCCCTCCAAAGACGCGGCCAACACCACCAATGCGTTCAACCCGGTGCCGGACTGCGTGTACGACGGCAACGACAAGATGGTGTCGGACTCTACGGTGGACATGGCGGCGTGGGACGCGGACGAGAACGTCCGCGGCATCGCGTTCCACCACGGCGACTTTTTGCAAAACTTGAGAAATATCGTCAAGGAGGAGCCCAACGTGCAGTGGATCGAGGGCACCGTGGTCAAAATGGTGCGGAACGACGACGGCGACCGGATCACGGGCGTGGAGGTCAAGCAGCGCGACTCGATCAAGCAGTACCACGCCAAGGTGGTGGTGCTGTGTGACGGTATCTACTCCAAGTTCCGCAAGGAGCTCCTGCCTGCGAATGTCCCCGTGGTGGGCTCCCACTTCGTCGGTTTAGAGTTGGAAGACGCGAAGCTCCCGGGCAAGTACCAAGGCAATGTGATCTTGGGCGACCATGCGCCCATCTTGTTGTACCAGATCGCTCCTACCACCACGCGTATTCTCTGTGCCTACCGTTCGGCCAAGGTGCCCTCACAAACCAGCGGCGAGTTGATGGACTACATGACCAAGGAGGTCATGCCCGCGTTGCCACCAGCCACCAGGCCCGCCTTCCAGCAGGCCCTCAAGACCCAGCGCTTGCGCGTCATGCCCAACCAGTACCTCCCAGCACTCAAACAGGGCCACAACCATCACCAGGGTTTCATCTTGTTGGGCGACTCGCTCAACATGCGCCATCCGCTCACTGGCGGAGGCATGACTGTGGGATTGAACGACGCCGCCCTCTTGGCCCGCTTGTTGCACCCTCGCCATGTGCCCGACCTCGCCGACCACCAGGCGGTGGCGGCCCAGTTGGGCCAGTTCCACCGCCGGCGCAAGAACTTGGACGCCGTCATCAACACCCTCTCCATCGCCCTCTACACGCTCTTTGCCGCCGACAAGACGCTGTTGCGTATCTTGCAATCCGGCTGCTTCCACTACCTTTCTCGGGGTGGCTCGTACCTGGGAGGCCCCATCGGCCTCCTCCTGGGCATGATGCCGTTCCCCATGCTCTTGTTCAACCACTTCTTCAGCGTGGCGTTCTACTCCATCTACTGCAACTTTGCAGCCCGCGGCTGGGCGTTGGCGCCAGTGGCGGTGTACGAGGCGTTCCTGGCTTTCTTCACCGCCGTGATGATTTTCACGCCATACTTGTGGAATGAGCTTGTCGCATAGAAGAAGATAGAAGAGGATAGATTTAGGAGAAGATGCGGATTAATGAATTGGACTGGATAGTTGAATTGAACCGTTTATCCAGGACCAGTGTCAATTCATATTTTTCATCTCATGGTGGAGAGGCGGAATTGTTCCAATTAATGGAATGTTCATAATGAAAATGTGCATTAAATGATTGTACAACGACTTATAATTATTTAACGTGCCAATAGATTGTTAAAGGAAGAAATGTAGGAGAAAAGTAGTGAGAATTAATTGTATAGTGAAAGAATTATGAGTAAGATTGTGCTGGATATTCAGATGTTGAATTATAATGTACTACTGCCAGTGAAAATACGCATTAATTACAATTAACTACTGCCAGTGATAACTAGCATGAATAATTTTACTTCTAGTGATGATTCTGCTTAATTGAGATAATTCCGGAATTTTGGAATTTTAGAATTTTTCACTGAACTACGTATTAAGCTACAAAAATATGGCACTCACTCTGGGAAATTAGCGGTTCTCTGTTATTAGCACAATTGACGTTTCGTGTCCAAATGAATTCAAATTCAATGAATAGCAGATGATATCTCATGGTAATTTCACACATATCAAAAACCCAGTCTTCAATAATCCACATATGCCTAGAAGGCAATTCGCCATTGGTCCATAAAGACCGAAAACTCATAATGATGCATTTCCTACCCTTGTCTCTATTTATTGGAGCCCTTGACCGTGAAATTATGCACCCACCATGAACGCTCTCGAACTAATTTTCTAATTCAATGATAATTGCTAACGAGCTCATATCATATCTGCATCTGATTCCCTACTGTAATCGAAACTAATTGCATTTCACATGTACCCACTGGTTCTTGATCAGACGCGTACACACATACAATAACCCGACCAAGAGCTCGCTCTTCGTACAATGTCTCCCTATAATTTCTTATAGCTTAGTATAATTCAATCTGACATTGAAGCAGACCACCCAGTAACAATGTAATAAAGTGCACCGCCAAGTGTCTCGAATCAAGAGCTCACTAACCTTGTTAATCTCCAATATTCACAACCACATTATCTCCTCTCAAACGCCACCCTAACTCTATCAAATCAACTCTAACCTTATTCACCACGTTCTATTATTCCACTCTATTTCCATAATACAGTCCATTCGCGCTGTATTATCCACGCTACTTCACAAACTATTCTATTGTATCCATCATGGCCACAATGCTACGCCAAAACTTAGCCTACACTCCATGGTCTTTATTCATTTACAGACGAGTCCAGAACAACCACTCTGCCTGGCCTTATCTCTGCCCTCCGTTGCTTAAGCTTCAACAATACTAAGACTAGTGAGCCCTTGCCCCATCACCACATAGCCCAGAATTCCACAATCTCCGCATTCAGGAACGTCTTGGCCTTGGCCAATTGTCTTCGTCACTACTCTGGCGTATTGTCGGTAGCAGGACGGCCGGTTCTCGCGGTAACAGAACATTTCTCGCGGTAACCCGCCCTGTTTTCACAGTAGCTTCCCCACCATTATACAGTCCAGCAACTACCATGAAGAAAGAACTTAAGGCCATAGTCACTGCAGTAGACCACAGACCATTCATACACCATTCAAATCAACGTATACCTCTCCCCCTTCAATTCCCCTCCTCTCTTATCTACTTCTATCTTTCACTATCTCCTCCTCTTTCTCCTTGTCTACTCTCTCTCCTGTCCCACTTTTCTCTTCCGTTCGTGCCTAGCCCTGGCCCTCTGCTAGGTGGGGCTGTGCCTCTGTCCATTTTGGAGACCCTGCTTTGTCCATTTCATCTTTCCACCACTGTTCATCTCCATCCAAGTACGTATGGATAAAAAGACAGGGAACCAATGGATTCTACTCCACCGTGTGCCCACTGCAGTGCCTTTGGACAAGCTCAGGCTCTAGCTAAGGATTGACTGCTTCATCGCTTGTCGCGTTGTGTCCCCACACTGCCTCTACACGCCAGACTTTTACAACAACACCAGAACTTCTACCTCCCTTGTTTTTCTTGTCTTTCCCTCTCGTTTTCTTCTTCTTGCTACTAACCCCAGATGCCTAGTCTCGAAAACGAACCGTTGATCGGGACCCGCCAGTCGTCGTGGGCCTCCGCCCAAAAGAGCATCTCGTTTGCTGTGGTGCAAACTTTCAAGCTGTCCCCCGTCAACTACCTCCTCGTGTTCGTCCCCTTGGGCATTGTCGCCGGCAACTTGGGCTGGTCGTCCAACGCAGTCTTCTTGTTGAACTTCCTCGCCATCGTGCCATTGGCGTCCATCTTGGCCTTCGCGACCGAGGAGTTGTCCGACCATGTTGGCGAAACCTTGGGGGGCTTATTGAACGCCACGTTTGGTAACGCCGTTGAGTTGATTGTGTCCATCATCGCGTTGAAGGACAATCAGGTCCGCATTGTCCAGGCGTCCATGTTGGGCTCCATCTTGTCCAACTTGTTGTTGGTGTTGGGCTGCTGCTTCGTTGCCGGCGGCATCACCCGCGTGCAGCAGACCTTTAACCAGACAGTGGCCCAGACCATGTCATCGTTGATGGCGTTGGCCACCGCCGGCTTGATGATTCCCGCCGCCTTCCACGCCACCTTGCCCGAGCCCAAGAAGCACGAGGGCTTCCCCGAGCCCGGCTCCTCCGACGTGTTGATCTTGAGCTTGTCCCGTGGCGTGTCCATCATCTTGTTGGTGGTCTACATCTTGTACCTCGTGTTCCAATTGAAGACCCACAAGTCGCTCTTTGAGGAACAGGCACAAGAGGCCGACGACGGCATCATCACCACCAACGCGGTTCCTACCGAGAGCGACCCCAAGAGCGAAGAGCACTTGTCGGTCAAGGGCTCCTTGGGTATCTTGGTCGCCGCCACCGTGTTGGTGTCGTTCTGTGCTGACTACTTGGTGGGTTCCATCGACAACATCGTCGAGTCCACCGGCTTGTCCAAGACCTTCATCGGTTTGATTGTGATCCCCATCGTCGGCAACGCCGCCGAGCACGTCACCGCTATCGTGGTGGCCATGAAGGATAAGATGGACTTGGCTATCGGCGTTGCCGTCGGCTCGTCCCTCCAGATTGCCATTTTCGTCACACCTTTCATGGTGTTGGTGGGTTGGATCATCGACGTGCCCATGTCCTTGTACTTCTCCACCTTTGAGACCGCCATCTTGTTTGTTTCCATGTTCATAAGCAACTTGGTGATTCTCGACGGAGAGTCCAACTGGCTCGAAGGTGCCATGTTGTTGAGTACCTACTTGATTGTGGCCTTGGCTTTCTTCTACTATCCCGATGTTAATTAAGGAGTGTACTATTTTGTCCCCGACCTGTCCCCCCACCGTTCTGAGTGGATTGCACGGTTAAGGGATGTAAGTCTTGTGGTCCAGCTACTGATGACCGTGTCTTAATGACTACGTCTTGTTGGCAACTGTGACTATTAATGGCTGGTATGTCTGCCAGTATGGCAGCTATTAATGACTTGCTGCCTACTAGTGGCTGCGTACTATTACTGACTGTATCGTAATGAAAAGAATATTCTCAAGGCGTAGAAGAGTGAAGGAGGGGATCTAGAGTGGGAATACTTAAGTCGTAGATTAGTGAAGGAGGGGATCCAGAGTGGAATGATTCAGTCGTAGAAGATGGTAGCTTTGTGTCTGGACAGGAAAAAATTACGAAAATAGAAGAGGAGGGGACCTTGACATCGAAGTCTCTAAATTCAGCATTATCGAAATGATCCCGAATGGAAATAAAAATTTATCCCAGTAATTGAACTAACCACCAAAGTGTGGAGACTCACAAGAAAGAAATGCCAAGGTCCTGCCAATGCATATACTTCCAATAGCACGAAGGGCATCCATGTTTCGAAAGGTGTCACAATCGACTTAATCACCGTACATGAAGAAAGTGAAGACGAGAAAATTTAGGTTTGGGAAATACCAAGCCAGTAAGAGGGCCAGTTTGGCAGATCTTGAAATGCTCTCTAATTTATCCTAATTATAATTTCTAGCACAGGGGAGAGAAGCAGAGGGGAACTATTGACGGAGCATAAGCCCATTGATGGCATGAAATATCTTCGCAAATTACCCACAGATTCACCATATGCAAACAATTTATTCAATGGGGAAATGCCTATTAGAGTTCATTGCCCTTCTGGTGAAACAGGTCCAAGTATATACGAGTGAAATAATATTGAGGACGGGAGCAAAAATAGGCCCAAATTGCGCTCGATGATCGAGCCAAGACGACAGACAAGTGCAAGGCTCAAAGTGCAGATCAGAATAGGCGGAAATTTGGACCTGGAACGCAAGTGCAATTCACCATTTCAACCAAACTTGAGAAAATATGAGCAGCAGAACGGAAGAGGAATATTACCAGCAGGAACTGTGCTGAAGTAGCGATATTGGGTTAAATTCAAATTCATATTCAAAATCTGAATTTACTCACAGTAATAATCTAACTAATTCTCCCCCTGCTCCCATGTACTCCTGTCGCTTGTACTGGCTTATGCTACCAGGAAGGGCTGGTTCTAGACAAAAGGTCAATATGTAGTAAAAGAGCACAAACAAGCATTCACATGACTAGGAGTCTGTATCCAAGGACCCATGAAAGTACAAACGTAAGAGAGGGAAAGATATGCGATAGGTGCAAATACGGCTGAGTGAAAAATAGAGGGAAAGTGGGATTCAAAGCACTGAATTCATCGAGGAAATCTGAAAATAGAGGAAAGTAATTCTCAATGCACAGGATTAATCGTGTAAATCTGAAAATAGACGTCCTACAAGCACAGCAGTTAATTTGGAAAGCACTGAATGCAAAGGGGATTAAATTAATCACGCAGTGTGGGATTAATGTGATAAAATTAACTAGCTGGAGGTCTTTGACAAGGTGATGCAGTCACAGCAGAGAACGGGTCCTGTTAATGCGATTCCAATAATCAGCGGGTCTACCTAAAGGTGGTAGAATTAATAAAGTAAGCTGTAAATAGAATACAAATGACGAAGAGAGATCAAAGTAATGTGAAATAAACACGGTCCACGTGAAATTAATAAATAATAATCAACAGAGAAATAAAATTAACCAAGCGGATTCAAAAAAATCTATCAAGTAGGTTCAACAACAATCATCTAGTAGGTTCTTTAAATTTGGTTCATTAAAATTTATTAAGCTGATCCAATGTAATTCTATAAAATCAATACACTGGATCATTGTAATCATTTCTCGAGAAGAATTGATCAATGTATTTCTAGACAAAACACACGAAATAGAGTGGGGATTAGTACACTCCAGTTTTTCAGGCTCAGACAGGCTCGAATGACATGTCACAACAACATGATGGATTGTATGACCAATCGAGTCAACTAGATGCTATTTTGGACATGGCGGAGCAGGTGCTGTTCCATAATGATGTTCCATCGATGACAATTATGTGCATATCCAAGCCATTTCATCCTAAAAGTAGACCAGAGAGGTGAGAAGTGCTCCACTAAATTCAGCCCTAGTCCAAATGGGTCAAGCAGAGTCAAAGCCCTAGTCCAGATAAGTAAGGCAAGAGTCAAAGCCCTAGTCCAGATAAGTCAGGCAGGGTCAAAAGCCCAAGTCAACAGTCAAATAGGGCCCAAGCCCAAGCCAACAGTCGGAACCGAGTAATTAGGAGAAATAGTCAAAGCCAAGCCAACAGCCGGAACCGAGTAATTAGGAGAAATAGTCAAAGCCCAAGCTCGGGCCCGAGCAATTAGGAGGTCCAAGCCCAAACCAACTGTCGAGCCCAAGTCATAGTGGGCCCAAGCCCACGCCAAACGACCATGACCAACGTAGACATCCGCCTGCCTAAACCGGCGGGGTGACCAGGCACAAGAGGGTCTTTTGGTCCCGTCATCTTGGGTGCAGCCCCCTCGTAATATGCACAGAACCGGATAATAGGCACAGAGAAGCGATAAAGGCAGGCCTGCCATAAGAATGGATAGGGCCGTCGTAATAAAACAGGAACCGTCATATAAAGAACAGGGACATTATGACAGAGCCATTATGGCAGGAGATAATGCGCATGCACCCATTCACGCCCAAGCCCTTCCAGTCCAAATCGAGTTCCAATTACACCATCCCGCTTGCAAAGCCCTTGCTAATTCCAACATGTCACAGCCAGCGGGAGGATATCGTCAAGTGCTCCAATTTAGCGGATGCTACTGGCCAGAAGCCTCTTTCCACCACAATTATCGTACAATAATTCCAGGCTTACATCATAGCGATTGGGCCGAGTCGACGGGCCAACACCAGGGAGATGATAGCTAGACAATTAGGTGGAGGTCAATGGGTGCAAATTCCAGCGCAATGGTGATTGACAGAGTATTGCATATGCACCTTGAAAAGCTACATGCAACTTTTTTTAGGGAATGCACCTTGTAGGGATATGCATGCATGCACCACCTTTAGGGTGCACCTGAGGACTAATGTACCTTGTCCACGCATTGCAACAACATTAACTCCAGTGCAGAGCGGCAGAATCTCTAATCACTGATCACTCACTAATCACTGCCCACATTGCCGAACAGCGCCGTTTCCAGATCTTTGCCCAAGGCGGTGTACCCGAACCGCCAACGCCAAAGCCTAAGTTAAAGCCAAAGCCAAACTATCCACAGGAAAACCAATAAATGAATGGCAATGGCAATGGCAATGTCAAAGCAAAGCCAGTCCCAAGCCAGGCCTTGCAACAAGCCAGGCCTTGCAACAAGCCATAACTTGCAACAAGCCATATCCTTGCAACAAGCCATGCTACGTGCCCTACAAGCACCCTTCCACCCCGTCCTGCCGGGCAATTCCACCCTGGCACTGCTGATCCCTGCCAGGTAGTGCGTTCGCCGCCCTTGGCCTCGCGGCAGCGCAGGAGGAGCTGGTGTCTGGCCCCTTTGGCACGATGGAATTTCCACACCGTTTCAGTGCTGCCTAGTCCGGGGACGGTGGAATGCATTTTGTTCTATTTTCCTTGCCGGCCTGCGCCGAAGGCCGGTCTCTGGGTTGCTGGTGCTCGGCGGGTCTGGCGGCAACCATGCTGGCGGTACTATAGCGTGCTGATATCTTAAGGCAGGGGCAGGCCGTGGCGGGCGACGCGTCGCGCTAGCGCGACGCGCTACCCTGGCCCGGGCCCCTGTGGAGCCAGTGTTTGGATTTCTGGCCACGAGGCCTATTTACCAACAGTGGGCCCACTGTTGGTAAACACCAGGCATTAGAGCTGCGTCTGCAGCGCAGCATAATGGTCCTGGTGCATGGGGTTCCAGCGCTGGCAACAATCGACCGATGTCAACCACATTGTGGAGGGCGCACCGCCAGGCGATAGCGAGGCCCTGGGTGTAATTGGCGGTGCCGGCAGGCGAGAAACAAGGTTTAGCGAGGCCTGCACCGGCCAGGGGCTGGCGCAGGCCCCAGCCTCGGGCCCAGCGAGATGGGCCTGGCAGGCGGTGCACGGCGGGCTAAGTTGCAGCCCCGTTGCGCAATTCACATCACTGGCAGACTGCGCTCGACGACAACATGGCTCCGGTCATTAGCCCGTTCCACCACCTGCCCCCCGCCATCTTAAGCGGTTCCTCCACATCATTACGTGCATACTCCATGCGAACTCTTATTATCACTACTACTAACCGTCTCACTACTAACCCCCATTCATCATTCGTCTACCCCCACTATCCTCACCTCCGCCCTAGACGAATGGCGCGTGTTTGTTTGTTGTGTCGGTTACCCCGACAAACTCCTGCGTCCTCCACCGCGTAGGCCCAGTATCCGCGTGCCATTTATCCCCTTTGGGGTGGGTGCACCCGGGCGTGGCCATTATGCCTGCCGCTTTGGGCCGACACGCGCGTATCGTTCCATCCCTTGACCACGGTGGTCGCCACAGGCAACGTGGACGAGGTAAACATGCAGCAAGTCGGGCAATAGTGCATCTGCATGTTCCTGCTGAGATATGCGCCAGAACCTCTCAACAATAGCCTGCGTCGGCGTCATATTTTATATTTAGCCCGGCATTTATATATAACCTGATGCCCGGCACATCGTCTTCAACTAGCACCGTCTGTTCCCGTCACTCACAGCAGATACTGTCATCGCAGAAGTTACAGCAGTCACAGCAGTCGCAGCAGTCACAGCCCGTCTTTCCTTCATCTTAGTCTGTCATACTCATCGCAGCCTTCACAGTCATCTTCGTCTGTCTTCCTAGTTGCAGTCTGTCTTCATTCTGTCAGTCTACTTTCCTTCACCCACTGGCCAGTATCAGACGCTTCTAGCACGTCACTAGACTGTCGCCGAACCGTCTCTTCCACCCTCCTTTTACTCCATCCTTTTCCCTTCCACAATGTCTGACAGAGAAGCGTTGAAGCTCTTTTCGCGCCTGCCCGTGTCCTCGGAAATGATCAACTTCTTGGCCGCCACCATCTCCTCCATCATCCAGGTCAAGCCCTCCAAGCCCCACTTCTCCGTGGTCCCCTCCGGCAAGCTGAGCATGTTGGTCAGCCCCGTCAAGAAAACCACCTCCTTGGTGTTGTTCATCAAGAACTTGATCAAGTACTCCAACGTCCAGACCCCCACCTTGATGGCCACCCTCATCTACCTCAACAAGTTGCGCAACATCTTGCCCGCCAACGCCATCGGCATGGAGACCACGCGCCACCGCATCTTCCTCGCCGCCTTGATCTTGAGCGCCAAGTCCTTGAACGACTCGTCGCCCTTGAACAAGCACTGGACCAAGTACACCGACGGCTTGTTGTCGCTCGAGGAGGTCAACATGGCCGAGCGCGAGCTCATCGGCCTCCTCAAGTGGAACGTCACCATCAAGGAGGACGAGCTTGTCATCGCATTGCAACCGTTCTTGTCCTCCATCAAGCAGAGCTTGGCCCGCAAGTTGGACGACGAGTCTTCCCAGAAGAGCTCCTACTACAGGCTCTCCAACGCATACTCCAACCGCTCGCTCGCGTCGCCGGTGTCGCCTGTGTCCGCCTCCTCCTTGCACTCCCAATACTCATCCCCCTCCCCTGCATCCCGCTCCTCCTCCAACATGTCCTTGTCATCTTACTCCTCCACCCTCTCGCTCTCCAACTCGTGCTCCTCCTCGTCCTTGCGCACCGCTGGCACCGCCTCCAACTACAGCTTGTCGGCCATGGCCCACGAGGAGGAGGAGTTGTTGAACTCCTCCACCCCAAGCAGAGTGCCCTTGGCCGTCAAGTCCGCCAACTCCTTGAACGTGCCGCTGCGCCACCACATGCCCCACTACAAGGTCAACCAGTACCAGCAACACATCATTAGCATTGGCAAGAACGGCAAGTTTGACAGAACCCCCACGTCCTCGTCTTCAATTGTGAATTTGGCCACCATGGGCCGAGTCATTGCTTAGCGGGCATCGTCGGTGCATCCCTCCTCATTCAAACTCACATTGATTCACTTCTTGTCGATCTGCATTATCTACCAGCTCTCTGGCCGTCCACCCCTCCATCCGGGGCTGCCAGAGTCTGCATTTGTTTTAATTCTTGACATTCGTTTTAGACCCATTTCCCAGTTAATTCACATACCCATTGTATTTTTCCACCTTGTGCCTGTAGACGATGCTCCGTGTTGTGGTTTCTGACGATCTCCATGTTCGGTGACGTATTTAAATGTCGTACGTTTCTGCATCAAAACACTGAAAAATTATCCAACAACACACAAAACAGCACTGTAGACGGCAGATTCCCCAGAAACACTGCTTGGACTCTGCAAATGCAACAACCACAGCCAAAATGGGGTTACTCGGGTTTATCGCGCTGGTTATACTCCCAATATGAACCTTGGCTATGTATGAGCACAATAGAAAATAGCCCGTCTATTGTGACCCGTTTAGCCAATGAGACAACTCCGACCTTACGATTTCGAGCAAGGGGAAACGATCGGAGGAACAGAAAGGGGAACGAGCTTAACCTCGGTACGTTGAGAGGGGCAGTAATTAACATTGGGGGATAAAGAGAACCGATGTTTCATCTTATCGAATTTAATTAACAAAATATCAATGTAATGTCAGAATCATTTCAATAACCAGGAGACATTTCGATTCTACGAAAATAAATGTATCGTGATTGGTAACTCGATCATTTGCATCTTCTTATTTTCGATACATTTACTAGAATGCATTTCAGAATTTTTCATCTCAGAATTCTTCTCTTGAGTATAATTTTGGAAGCATCGTAAGAATATATTTTCCATAATATTTTGAACATCGAAAGAATTCTACAACTACCTTATAAAAGGTTCGGGGAACCTTCTACGCCTCCACTAGAATTCTTTGTGATATTTCCAGATAGTTGACTAGATTTCATCCTCTTCACTAGAGATTCCAATCACTATATATTTATTTTCACCAGTCTCGTTCAATTACTACATTCTTTACAGGTCCGGAGAGTAAATTATCTATACGTCATATCTAGTGCTGGTGGGGGTCCTCCTTGGGTGGCTCGGGAGCCACGGTGATCATGGTATCGATTCTCAAAATGGCAATGCAGGCTTCCAAAGCAGACTTCAACGATTTCACCTTGGAAATGGTTGGCTCCAACACGCCGTGGGTGGTCTCGTTGACGATCTTGCCCTCAATCAAGTCCAACCCGTAGTATTTGTACTTCTTTCTCTTGAGATCCGTGGGCAACGCAGACTGCGATGCCGCATGGTATGTTCTTAACTTAGACACCAAGTCAGAAGAATCCTTGGCCGCATTCAGGGCCAAGGTCTTGGGGATGATCAATAAGGCGTTGGAAAACTCGGCAATGGCCAACTGTTCTCTGGAACCGACGGTGGTGGCGAAGTTCTCCAAGTATATGTTTAATGCGGTCTCCACAGCACCACCTCCGGGAACGACATTACCGCTCTCCAATGTTCTCTTCACCACCGACAACGAGTCGTGCAAGGATCTCTCCATCTCGTCCAAGGAGTAGTCGTTGGGACCTCTCAAGATAATGGACGACGAGGAGTGCTGCTTGGTGCCCTTGACCAAGATGCACTCGTCGTCACTGATTCTGGTCTGGACCACCTCGTCGGCGTGGCCCAAGTACGAGGCCTCGAAGGTCTCCTCGCCCTCCAAGTTGGACAAGTTGCCCACCAAGGTGGCGCCGGTGGCTCTGGCTATTCTTCTGAGGTCCTCCTTCTTGCACCGTCTGACGGCCATGGCGCCAGCCTCAACAAACTCTTTCAAGCATAAGTCATCGATACCCTTGGTGGTTAAGATGACGTTGGCACCAGAGTGCAAGATCTTGCGGATGCGCTCGATGATGATGCCGTACTCTCTCTTTCTGATCTCCTCCAACTGGTCGGGGTCGTCGATATTTATCTGCACGCCCATAGCCATACGGGCCTTCTGTAAGTTGATGTCAAGACACGCGATCTTGGCATTCTTGACGGATTTGACCATGGCCTGCGACGCCACGGTGCAGTTCAACGCGTATCCGTCCACCAACATGGACTCGGTGGACGACTTGCCGTGTGCCTTTAGGATGTTGACGGCCTTGACGGGGTACTTGACCTCGCCCTTGCCGTTGGTGGTCTTGACGGCCAACATGGCGTCCACCACCATCTTACTGAAGAACTCCGAGTCGGCGCCAATGATCTTCGACGACATGGACGTCTTTGCTATGTTGACCATGGTCTCCTTGCCGAGGCTGTCCACCGACTGCGACAACACCTCGTTGACGTAGCGGATGGCCTCTCTCAACGCCAACCGGTAGCCGGTGATGATGGTGGTGGGGTGGATCTTGTTTTTGACCAATTCGTTGGCTCTCTTCAACAACTCGGCGGCTATGATCACCACCGATGTAGTACCGTCTCCCACTTCACGGTCTTGCTGTTGCGCTAACTCCACCAAGATCTTGCCGGCAGGATGCTGCACGTCCAAAAGAGACAAGATGGTGGCACCGTCATTGGTGACAGTCACGTCTCCAATGTCGTCCACCAACATCTTGTCCAAGCCCACGGGTCCCAAGGACGATTTGACGACATTGGCCACAGATTGGGCGGCCAACACGTTTTGGTTTCTGATGTCGTCACCACTGACCTTTTCCCCTCCAAGGAACAAGGTGTCTGAACGGGCTGCTGAGTACATGGTGAATCAACTAAGTGTTGTAAAAGTAATTGACAAAAAATTTGCTGGTGAAAGTGGCGACTGCACGACTAGGGAGAGGTTGGTGAAGAAATGGGAAAGGAGGAGTAGAAGAAGCATGGAAGGGTAAGAGGAGGGAGGAAGTAAAGGGAAGAGAGAGAAGGGGATAATGGAGGTTTTGGAGAAGGCAATGGCATATAGCGAGGAAGAGTGGTGTAGGGGAACGCGCGGAGAGCAAGGATGAAATGTAGAGAGAGAAAGGAATGGAGAGGAGGATAGAAAAATGGTGAGTGAGGATACGATAGATAAGGAACGGTGATTGAAATTATTGTAATAGTAGAGTAGTAAATGAAATCCATTCATTTATAGGGAAACCGAGAGTTATAATTGAGAGAGGCTAATATTTAGAGAGTATATGATAATTATTAGAGTTGCAATTTAGTGAGAAATTGACAGATATTATGTGAGAAAAGTAGGCTGTAATTATAGTGAGACTAATTGAGAATCATAGTTAGATATATGAGTGAGAAAGAATGGTGGCATTAATAAGGGACAGCGAGTAACCTAGAATAGCGAGAATTACGAGAGTATTGGTTATAGTGCGTGAATTGCAAGCTTGAAGGGCATAATGTGAGTTGCAAGTAGAATAAAAAGTGCACAGATAAATATTATTATTTCAGACATGATGCTTTAGTGGAAACCTAATCATGAATTAATTATGGTGGGCAAGTACCATAATAGTTATGTATGTCATCCTATGCTCAAACCTAATTTGACTTGGCCTAATTTTGACTCTTCGGTTCATTCATTACACAATTAGGAATGAAGTATACAAATTGCCCCCATACACTAGTTGCAACTTTAAATTCTAGATGCCTAAATTCTAGGGTCCCGTACATTCTAGATGACCTCAATTCCACCCTCTACGTTCTAAATTATCTGCACTTCGACTAGTTTTCAGGCTACTTCGACTAGTTTTCAGACTTGGGGTCCGGTTTGAAGTCAGGAACACATTTGAATGGATCTGACAATCAAGTAAAGGTTCCGACTTTGGAGTTACAAGCCGTCTCTTGGGGCACAACGAGGCTGGACGTACGCCGACGAGTGGTCAGACAAATATCCCACTCATGTACATGTATATTAGAAACACTGTTTATATGCCAAGAGCAAGATTTTCATACAATTTCAGAGAGAGAGAGAGAGAGTAAGAATAGTAAATTTGTGATAGAAAGGAAAATTTGTGATAGACGTGTTAAAGATGTAAGATGCACTGGGATCAAATGAGTTCCAGTGGAATATGGAGAACTGTGAGATTATTAGAATCGTAGAAGATGCACTGGTGAATAGAATCCACGAACTCAACTCTTCCCTTGACTGTAGAGTTTACGATTGCACGTATGGTGCTTAT
This sequence comes from Suhomyces panamericanus, assembly GCA_030582475.1. Lineage (NCBI taxonomy): Eukaryota > Fungi > Ascomycota > Pichiomycetes > Serinales > Debaryomycetaceae > Suhomyces > Suhomyces panamericanus. The sequence goes on from JAKTXI010000076.1 coordinate 38,168, forward strand.
TCAACACTAAAGAGAGCCAATTGGACTAACCACACCACTGCACGCCTTGGACCCTCGAAATAGGCCCACATTCCCAAATACACAGAAGCTGAAACAACCTCACGTCACTCTGAAGCTTGCGACTGACTTGCTGTAAGCCACTGCCCAGAATGAATATTAGCGACAGGCAGAATGGAGCGGATATGGAGTAGCAACGATATTGCGGAAAGAGAAACAAAAAGGTAAAAGAGACACACGGAGGTCTAGAAGACATATAATTGGATAGAGCGCTTTGCAAGAGAGGAAAGAAGATTTAATAAGAGGTTAGACTCATTAAGGCGTAGAAGGAACTAGTGCTTATAGTGAGCACGTCACACGATAATAGAGCAAAAGAGCATAGAGAAGATGTCAAAAGAGCATAGAGAAGATGTCACATAGTGGAGCCTAGCAACGAGAAACGCGTAACAAGGAGATATATGGTAACAGAGAGACATTAGCGAGAAACAGAATGGAAACACCTAAGAGTCTAGAAGAGCACAGAGCAGAATCATAATCAAAATGCAGAATCCAAAGTCAGTGACTGTCTCCAATTCGCACACATAAATACATAAATCCATAAATACATAGGTCCATAAATCCATAAATCTAGGCCCTTTTGGCCCCTCCTAATCAACTCATCCACATCTTCCATCTTCCATCATCTCCATCATCTCAATCCGACTTTCCTTCACTAATCCTGGTCTTCTTGAATCAGGTTCGTTCACCTGTCTCTTCTAAAGGGGCAACAGTAGGGTGCGCGTCACCTCAACCCACGTTTCCTGCATACAGCCCAAATGGACCGACCTATACCTAAATCAAAACATCCATCTTTTGGTCACTTCTTCCTTCAATATTCGTCATGTTGGGACTCAGATATCTCTCCATAAGCACTAGCCGCACGTTGGCTGCGTCAATGCCAAGTGCATTGGGCGCTTCCTCCATTGTGGCCGCCAAGAGCGCCGCCAAATCCACCAAAGCCGCCACCAAAACCACCTCCAAGAAGAAAGAGAACTTGAAGGCCAAGCTCGCCAAAGAAAAGCAGACGTTGAAGAACTTGGAGAAGAAGTTGAAGGACGAGTCCAAGAAGTTGGAAAAGAAAAAGCAAGTCCGTGAAAAGGAGGCGTTGGCTGAGGCCACCAAGCCCTACCGCAAGTTAAGTGGCTACACCTTCTTCATGAAGCACGAGAAGGGAAACACCTTTGCTGAATCTGCCAACAAGTGGAACAACTTGAGCGAGTTCGAGAAGAACTCTTTTGCCCAGAAGGCCGACAGCTACAACGAGCAGCAACTCAAGGTCTACACTCCCAAGCCCAAGAAGCCCGCCACCGGATACGCGTTGTACTTGAAGGAGAACTACGTCAATGATGGCCGGACCATTGGAGAAATCGGAAAGGACTTGAGTGCCAAATGGAGACAATTGTCCGCCAGCGAAAAGGCCAGATACGACGTGTCCCAGCAAGTCAAGGACGAGTTTGCTATCAAGTTAGAGAAGTGGGTGTTCGAAAGACTCAAGATCTACCACGCCAAGCAATAAATACGCAAAATATTTGTACTATTCTAATATAAATTACAAGTCTATTTGTTTTTAACCAGTTGACCTATCTGGGTCAACACCCGTTCCAATTCACTGGGGATGAGTGGTTTAGAAATGAAATCAACCATTCCGCATTGCAATGATCTTTCCCGATCATCTCCAGCAACGTTTGCCGTCAATGCAACCACCTGGGGAATATAGGTTCCCTTTTCCATCGAGGTGAATGTTTCTCTTAATTCTATAGTAGCAGCAATGCCATCCTTCCGTGGCATCTGAATATCCATCAAGATAACATCGTAAGCTTGATCTTTTTCTAATAATGCTCCACACTTCTCCAACACCTCAACTCCGTCCTTGGCATGATCTGCTTTGTAACCCAACTTCTTTAAGTGCTGTAACGCCACTCGGGTATTGACGAAGTTGTCTTCCGCAAGAAGAATCCGCAATGGATAAGTTTCAGCTAACAACACAGCTGCGCTGGTATCTTCTTTCTTCTTTATCTTGTCCACTTCGGCAACATCGCGAATAATCTTGATTAATTTCTGTCTTTGGAATGGAGACAACAACACATCCTCAATCTCCTTGGATAACACCTTTCCAAACAGTGCAATCACCACCACCTTGCAGCGACTATTGATCACAGACTTAAACTTCTTAAGACTGTTATAGTGGCTTTGGTCAATGAAAATGAAGGAGAAATCATCAATGTTTTGACGAATTTCACTCAAATTGTTAAGCGTCACCACCTCCAATCCGAAGAATTCCAAAGAATCCTTCAATGAAAGCCTGCTATTCTTGTGCTCATTAACAATTAATGCCAAATTCTTCAAGCCAAGTTTCTTGGCTTCGACTTCGCCAAAGAAAATCTCAGGCTTCTCATGGTACTCAACTTGGCAATTGAGAATGAAATGGAAGGTACTTCCAACTTGTTCAGCACTTTCGAATCCCAAATCTCCACCCATGATATCCGAGAGTTTTTTGGAAATGGCCAAACCAAGACCAGCACCTCCAAATTCTCTTTGTGAAGAACCATCAACTTGTGAGAAAGCCCCAAAGACCTTATTCTTGGCTTCTTCGGGAATTCCAATTCCCGAGTCCTTAACGTAGACACCCAATTCGACTCTGTCGGGGGTGATTTCTCTGGCAATAGTCTCAACTATAATCGAACCTTCAGAAGTAAATTTAATGGCATTTCCAACTAAATTAATAATGATTTGTCTAAAGCGTGTAACGTCACCTACCACAGACTTAATATTTTGACATCTGTTTAGGAACACCAATTCCACATCATTAATAGCTGCCTGTTCTCCAGAAAGTTGCATTGAACTCTCAATACACTCAGACAACGAGAATGGAGCATTGTCCAAAGTGAAAGAACCATGCTCAATTTTGGAAAATGCCAAGATACCATCGATGATGTTCAAAGTCACCATGGCCGAACTTCTAATTGTTTCCACATATTCACGTTGTGTGTTGGTCAATTCGGTATCTAACAAAAAGATAGAACACGATAACAAGGAATTGAATGGAGTTCTGATTTCATGTGACATATTAGCCAAAAAACTAGCTTTCTCAGCAGTTGCATCTTCTGCTGCACTCTTGGCCAATTCCATTTGTGAGTAGAGCTTAGCCTTAGTTAAAGAGACTGCTGCCTGGGTACAGAGCAAATTAAGCAAGTCCATTTTCTTTGCATCAAAGAATGGTTCGCCTAAAATAATTTGCCTTTGGTTTTCAAGGTACAATGCTCCGAATACTCCAGTTGAACTTTTCAAGGGAACGCAAATCATATTAGAACATTGATTATGTTGGTAATATTCATCACGACCAAATCTATTTTTGAATCTGACATGGTCTTCATCCTTGTTCACAATTTCACCAGTATGAAGTACGTGCATCATAAGCGAGAAAGGGCAAACATCACCCCTTGAACTCAAGGGCTGATTCTCGAGACTGTAAACAGTATTGGGAGAACCAATTGCTTGAATATAAGGTTCATCCTTTTCTTCCTTAATTACAGCAACACCATAATCGACATCCATGAACATGATTGCGCTTTCGAGCAACTTCAACACAATTGTGTTATCCATAGATGATTCTGAAATCAGAAGACAGCATTGAACAGCCTTACTCAAGTCATTGGAATCATCAGGCTTTTCTTGTATTTTCTGGAGCTTTTGGGTCTTCTTGTTACTTCTTTCTTGCTTGCTCCTTGGAATATCATTGTTGAAGTTGGATTTTGAAATCTTCGAAAATAACTTGCCCACTTCCTTGGAAGTATTTTTGGTACTTGAAAATGAGAGCTTATGTTCAGGTACTTTGAGACCGGCCCAATTATACCTCTCATCTTCAAAGAATTTCCCAAAATTTTTCTCTAAAGCAGAAATTAATAATCTGTCGTCAAGACTTCTAAACACTTCAAGTGCAGTTTTAGCATAATAAACAGTTCTCTTTCTGCTGCCATTATCTCTTAACAACCAATTTGCACAAAAATAACTGGCCATACCAACATCATACCAATTGTTGTTTTCTCGTCCCAAGTCAATGGCATCGTCGTATGCATCCAAGATACTCAATGCTGAAACTGATGATTTGGTTGAATCATAATTGGCTTGGAGAGCACGATACTTAGACAAGTACGAGCTTGGACAAACTTCAGACCAAAGCTTGTAACGGGCCAAAGCATTGGATATGATGTCATCTATCAATTTTTGTTCCACTTCATCTTCCACGTCACAACTAGTTAACGATTGTAAGCAATGGTAGTAATATCCTATGTGAGTCAAACCCTGAGGTAAATACTCCAGCAAATAATGCGTATCCTCTAAGATGGTTTTCTTCGCCTCATTATACTTCTGTGCTGAGTTTAAGTACAGAATTTTGCAGACATAGAAGAGGAAAGTATTATGTCTGGGCCGATTATCAAGTGGATATTTCGCTTCGTATTCCTTCAAGGAAATATCCCCGTGCATCAACATATAACCGTAGAGATGCACACCATTCAAAGAATTGAAATCTAATTGTTCCGACACCTTATTTGAAATGCTATCGAATGGGTATCCATTCAAGTGCAACAACAAATATTTCGAGGATTCGGCAAGGAAATTCAACGATGCAGAATGAGACCTCACAAAAGGACGCTTTGACCTAATGTATACATCGTAGTACTTCAAAACCTCCAGTACAGGTTCAACATAAGCCGCGACGGAAATAATGTAATACTCATAGACACCTTTCATCAATTCAGACGAAATATTTTCCGTGTTGTGAACAATATCCAATGCCAACTTGCAGAATTCAACACCTTTAATGTAGCTGGCCATTTCTGCCATCTTCATAAACGAATTGGCAAATTCAAGCAAAGGAATAGAGCAAAACGGAGATATACCGTAAGTACCCATCAACATGACCAATTGAGCCACTAAGTACTTTGCAAGGTAGTTGTATCTTGTGGCATAACATGGGATAATTATATCAGATATAAGTTCATAGACCAACAAAATTACAGGAGAAGTTGCTGGCTTATTATCCTTCAATTTTCTAATTTCAGGCACCGATGTTGGGACTTTATCAATGATCTTATAATACAACTTCTTCGACTTTTCATTATCACAGTAAACTTCAATACCAATTTTATGCAAGCCTCGAATTGCAGCTGAAATTCCTTCTTCAAAACGTCCTGATTGGATATAGCATTTAACTCTGGATAATAAGAAGACAGTATCATCGATACCCACTTCGGTTTGTACCTTATCCATGTAACGGATGCAGTCATCATATTGTTTTAGAAGTAGCCTTGTTTGGCAGATAGTGAGAACACTTTTCAACTTGGTTTTCTGATCATCAACACCAATAAAGCTATCAGCAGCCTGGAAGTACTTCAAGGACGCCTTACTATTATATGTAGAGGACGCGTACTTTCCAGCTTGAATCAAGACTTTCTTGTAAATTTCAACGTCCTCAGGACCTGCAACATCGCATGAACTGCTCAAATGATTAGCCATCTTAAGGTAATTTGAAATACTGAACTCAGTTTGTTTGGAGATCCTTTTGTAATATCTCAAACCGCAGAGCCTGTGGTATTCACCGAGCTTGTCATCCTCAATCAATTCATTTACAAGCTGATTCTGAATGGAGTCATGGGTAAATTTGTACCTTGTTTGCGAAGCCAATTCCCAAATGCTACTATCAGATAACTCGAATGGAAAGTCGTCTTCAGTAATTAAATGGAAAGGAACCTTGTGATAGTAACTTGTAGGTACAATCACTCCCGTTTCAACGCAAAAGTGAATCAATTCATAAACCTCTTTTAAGGACAAATTGGTGACAATCAAAAGTTGACACAAATTGAAATAATATCCGTCGCTGGTAATGGCTGCAAATTTCAAGAGAGATTCGGATTTTGGACAGAGGGTTGCTTGCAAAAAATGCTTGATAACACATGAATCTTCATCGTAAGTCAATCTCTCTAATTCAATATTCCAGCTCTTTCCAATGCTGAGTTTGTTGTCGCCATATTGAATTCTTCCATTCATCATGGCCGAGGAAATCATGAACCGGGCAAGCAAGATGCTGCCTTTGGTGATGCTGTACATGTCCAATGCCAAATTCTTGAGGGTATCGTCGATTTGATGGCTGGGAATTTGGCTGATGCCGAACACACCAGAGTTGTCGTTTCTCCTGTGAATAGGTGCCTGGCGGCGAGTGGAGAAGGTGTCGCTGATGTAATTGATAAAATCGGACTTTCCAATTCTTTGCAAATTGGTTTTATGCACATTGACCTTGGCGATTTTCAAAAACTTGATTAGTTCCTCCTTGGTTACCACATGGTCGTAGTTGGCCATGCCCGAGAGAATGGTGCTGTTGTTGTAGGGGTCCTGGTTTATCTTGGACAAGTCAAACAAGTCACTTTCTGTTTCCGTGTCGTCATCTTCGCCGTCACCATCTATTTCAGTGGAGTAGGAGGCCACGATCTTGACGGAAATCTCGTTTTCCAAGTCGTTGGATTGGAAGTACTCGAAGATCTCGCCAAACATGGCCCACTCGCTCAACGAGCACCATTGCATGTCGTCGAGGAACATGGTGAGGCCCTGGAAGCCGATCAAGCAGAAGAAGGACTTGATGATGTAGCGGAACTTGAGCTCGAGGTTGACGGAGTGGTCCTGGGCGCTGGAGCGGAAGGAGGGGTCTGACTCCACCAAACTATCGTAGGCTGGGCCAAGCAAGAATTTCAATTCTGGAATCACCAGGTAGATAATTCTCAAGTCGGTCTTGATCTTGGAGATGATTAAATCGCGCCAGCCCTGGATGCTTTCTGGGGAAGAGGACAAGATCTGGTTGATGATGATCTTGATTCCATGCAAAAAACAGGTGTAGATGGTGACACTAGCATCTCTGCTGTCGAACTTCCAGTCGAAGTAGAAGGTGTTCATGGAGATGGTGGTGGACTTGAGGTCGCTCAACAAGGTGGTTTTGCCCGAGCCCGGTTCGCCGGTGACGAAGATAAGGTTGACGCCGCTGGAGAAGTTGTTGAAGGTGTTGAAGATCTTGCGGTACTCGTCATCACGGCCGTAGACCTTTCGGGGGAACAGGAACATTGGGACTACTCCGCACTTGTCGACACAGCGGAAAGGCTCCTTGACCAAGTGGTCGCGGGTGTCGTCGCGCTTGGACCAGTACTTGATGACGGAGTCGCCCAAGGCGGTGACGTTGTCGATGTAGTCGTTTTTTGCGCGGACCAAGTTGTTGATGACGGTGTAGCAGTCGGAGTAGCGGTCGTCGGGGTCTTTTTCCAAGAGCTTCATGACGATGGCGCTCAAGTCGTCGGTGATCCAGGCGTGGGCAATGAGGGACGGCGAGATGGGCTTCTGGAGGATATGGCGACGTATGACTTTGGAGGGGTCGTCGCTCTGGAACGGCGTGCAGCCGACGAGCAACTCGTAGAGGACTATGCCGATGGAGTAGAAGTCCGAACGGTAGTCGACTCCGCGATTGGCTTCAGAGCACACTTCGGGCGACAAGTAGGGCAACAACTCGGGGAGTTGGGCAAGATGGCGCTTGCGGTAGTCGAAGTTGCAGTCCTCAGGCTGGATGGAGAAGCAGAAGTCCCAGCCTGTCAACTTGACGTCGGTGTAATCGGAGTCGGACTTGAGGATGTTGTTGGAGGTGATGCCGTTGTGGACCACGCCGAACTCGTGGACCACGGCCAAGGTCTCGAGCACCTTGATGACGTCCAGAAGGATTTCTATGACACGGAGGGGGGACTTGGCCTTCAGCTTGATCTTGATCTCGTCAAATAGCGGGTTGCCGAGGGCGGAGGAGGTGGTGTTAGCACCACCCCCTAGGAGGGACGAGGTGGCGCCGCCGTTGATGGACCCAAACCCTCCGAGATTGCTGACTGAAGAATTGGACGAGATGCTGCCTCGGGAGTTGACGTTGCTGGAGGAGAAGTCGGGGCCGTCTGCTGCGTGGTCCTCGCCTGCGATCTCCTGGAGCGAGCGGTAGTTGTTGTCGAGGTACACCAAGGCGAGCCGGCACTGGTCGCGTGTGGTTTCGCGCGATTGCTCCATTCCATCGTGGACGTGACCGCCGTTCGAGGCGTTGCTGGCGGACGACACATTGCTGTGGATGCTGCCGGTGCGCGATCTTTTTCCCTTGAGCCCGTAGAAGATGTCGATCTCGTCATCTAGCGCATTGACGTCTGGTGGAAGTGCAAGTGAAGATGAATCGGCAAAACTCACCGTGAGCACTTGCACTGGGTACAAGATACCGGGAACGTCAGCGGGAAGCGTGGGAGGACGGTAGATGGGCGCACCCGATGAAATATCCACCGGCTGCTTGCGTCCGGCCTCGAACCACGCGTTTCCGAGCGAGTTGTTCCCGAGCAACCGGTGGCCAGGCGGCACGTTGGTGGCCAGGAGAATGTACCACTCGTTGAGAAAGCGCAGGAGCGGCACGTTCTTGAGGATATTGGGCGACAAGCGGATCACCACCGAGGTGCCAGGCTGGACCCTGCCGTCACTGCTGTCCTGGGAGAAGGACTGCGCTAGAGAGTTCGCCACCGAGTCGCCGCCACCACCCGCCGCCACCGCATGGTAGAGAATGTCCGACTTCTCGAACGACAGGTTGAACTGCCGGAGAAGCGTGTACCCCGGAATCACGTCCGGCAAGAGCGACACGTAGTCCTGGTACGTCTCGTCCATGTTGCGCGGCAGGATGGAGTGGTTGATGCGCTCGTTGAGGTAGCGGTTGTTGTGGGTCACGTAGTTGATGTTGTTGAGGAAGGACTTATGTCCGAGGACCGCGTTGTTGACGAAGCGGCGCTTGGACGCCAGGCGGTCGCCCTGGGTGTCGTCGGTCTCCGACGAGTCCCGAGTCCACGACAGGTCGCTATGGCTGATGCGGATGTCCTCGAACGACGGGTGCGAATATGAGCTGGACCCATCTTCCAGGGGCTCGGGCTTGTCAGCTGGCGTATCATGCTCCTGGGGTGGCGACGGTATGTTGGCGGGCAGGAGACTCGAGCCGGGCATGCGGCCCAAGCTGTCGATGTTGATGATGGAGGGGCGGGATGACATCAACTTGGGCGAGGAAGGCAGGAGGGGCGAGTGCTGGGGCGACAGCGGCGGCGGCGATAGTATGGCGACGGCCGGATCCACTCGGATGGTGGAGACACTGGAGACGTTGGATGCGATGGATTGGACGGAGGCGGTGGAATTGGAGTGGATGGCGCTGTTCCTGGGGGCAGAAGTGCCATTGGGATCGCGATGGCGGGACATGGAGATGTAGCAATGTACAATGATATGACAATAGTAGTAGGGGTAATAGTAGGAGGGAGGGTAGTAGTGAGGGCAGTAGTGAGGCGGGGTGGAGGGTGGAGGGAGGAGTTAACCCAGGATGCAACTCCAGGAGGAAAAGAAGAAGAAGTGGTTGATAGAAGAGGAGAAGTATTAATGGAAGTCAACAGGAGAAATACACCAGATGCGAGTGCAGTCTAGGCTCCATCTACGAAGGACAAAACTATGCTAGCGACGCATGGCATTACCTAAAGGGAATCCGGGGGATGCGACCGGACCCAAAACGGTTGAAACAAGCACCAGATGCTCCGAACCGTTGCTGAGAGTTTCGGGTACGGTGGAAGCACGGCTGGAAGTGAGTGGAGGGGAAGATACAGAAGGGGGAAGATACAGAAGGGAGAAGGATAGTGGAGGAAGGATAGTGGAAGAAGGATAGTTGAGGATGGTAAGTGGAGGATGGTAGTGGAGGATGGTAAGTGGAGGATGATAGTGGTGGTGGATGTGGATATTATGATAGCAATGGAAGTCTCGGAATCGATGTCTCACTTCGAAGTGTGTCCGTGCCCGAATTGTGCCGTAGTTAATGGCCCGCCTTCACTCAGAAAGGCAAATTGGGCAGCCTCAACTGTCCCTTTTGGCAATAATCGCTCGGCCGCCAGTGGTATCTTCATTTCTTCATTTGCGGCATCTTCAGTTACGACTTATGTCATTTTATTTTCACTGTAATTGAATTATTTTCCAGTGCATTTCATGTAATTGCATATTTTGAAAAGTGTCAATGCAAGTAAGTGTCACCTGTCAGGTGCCAGTCTCACCTGTCAAGTGTCAGTGTCAATCTGGCTCCATCTTCACGCCCCGTGTGGGCTTAGGCCCCAGTCTACTATTGTGACCGTCGCACTTACATCCATCTCCAGATCTCCGATGGTACAGAGCCCAGACTGGGCTCAGACTGGGTCCATGCTGCAGGGTTTCCTCAATGCCGAGCGATCTGACTCGAAGTCCTCCAGCCTATGGTCATTGACACCGCTAGTTCTGTAACCTATGGTCTTGGTACTGAAAGCTTGGTAACGACATGTCTTCCACCACTACCATTACTACTATGCACCTTCTTTGTCTTCTTTCTAGATCCTCATCTTCTGCCTCTAATCGTATCATTTCTTCGTTGGTTCTTTCGTTCTTTCTTTATTACTTTCCTCCTCCGCTCTTCTGTTCTGCGACAGAGCCTATTCGTGGGCATTTGTGTCCATCTTCGCTTACCCATTTGTGTTACTGCATCACCTTAAAACTTACGAGATGTCCACAATAGTCAACGTGGATGAGTGCCAGAGGCAATGCAAGTGGTCAATGGTCAACGAACGATACAAGACAATAGACTTGGAGTCGTACCTGGTCATGCTCTGTGCATAGCTCGTCTCTTTCTATACTCATCTCGCTAATCTCACACGAGCTCAGGATTTGTCGTATTCGTGGTGGTGTGGTGACAACCGAAGAGGTGTGAAATTTCATAATATGCCGACTAAAGCCAAGGACAGCTGGACCAGATGAAGACAGGACATAGGTCCCCAGCATGTCATACTTTACTATGTAGAGCCATGGTTTGTAGAGGTGTGAATTTTCGTCCTTTCTTCCGTAGAGACAAACCGGCAATTGTCTAAAATACATCCTACTTCCATATAGCCAGGAGCATACTTGCGTCTGCTTCTTGGTACCGAGATGGTTCTAGAGGACCTATACGAGTGTGAAATTCCATACTTTACTGCTATAGAGCCACAGGGCATTGGCCTATATATAGAGGTGCATCCATCGTCTGTGAAAGGTCGAAAGTGGACATCATCAAGAAACGTCAACGAGAATATCATGGTAATTTCAAAGGAGTTCATCTCAAATATCATGATATACATTCCAATATCAGAGGTGTTCATCTCAAATATCATGATAATTCCAATATCAAAGGTTTTCATCTCAAATATCATGATATTCATTCCAATATCAAAAGTAGTCATCCAAGAGTTCGGTCTCAAATATCAATGGATATATATATATAGTTCAATCTCAATCTCAATCTCGTGAAACGTCCATTTGATGGACTCAATCCAAAAGGCCAATCAACGTGTATTAGCTAGCCGTTAAATAGACCAGGCACAGGCGACAGAATGCTGGGGGTGGCGGGCGGACGGGGGAGATTACAAAATGGTACATTTCTTGTGCTTTCTGATGACGGGCGGCTCCAAGGCGGCCACGATAGCCTCGTCAAACACCGTCTTCAAGCCGCGCTGGGTCAAGGCCAGGCACTCCACGTACTTGACGGCACGCAACTCCTTGGCCAAGCGCTCGCCCATGTCGTTGGTGATGGGGGACAACTTCTGTCTCTGCAATCTCTGTAGGATGACCTCGTCGTTCCGCAAGTCGGTCTGTGTGCCGACAATCAAGCAGGGGACGCCGGGGCAGTGGTGGTGGACCTCGGGGAACCACTTTTCCTTGACGTTCTCGAAGGATGCCGGGGCAATGACCGAGAACGACACCAAGAACACCTCGGTCGAGGGGTATGACAACGGTCTGAGCCGGTCGTAGTCTTCCTGGCCGGCGGTGTCGAACAAGCCCAAGGTGAAGGGCTCGTCGCCGATCATCACCGTCACGGCGTAGTTGTCAAATACGGTGGGCACGTAGTCGGCGGGAAATTTGCTGGTTGTGTAGGAGATCAACAAACACGTCTTGCCCACGGCACCGTCTCCCACTACAACACACTTGATGGTCTGCATGGTGGCGTTGGTGTCTGGATGGAGGCTCTGAGGTAGAGGGGGGAGGAGGAGTTAGGCGGAGGAGGAGTCGGGAGGTTGTCGAAAACACCTGGTGGAGGGCTCGCTTGGTGGGTCTATATGGCGGTTCTTGTTGGAGGGGGAGCAGGCAAGTCGAAGGCGGTCTGGGTGCAGGCAAGCAGACGGGCGCAGTCTATGGAGGGAGGAGTTTGCTGGGTCAACAAGGCCGGAGTCTATCAATACCCTGGAGAAGTCTGATCTGTTGTTTAGTGTCTTTTCTTGACTGTTTTTTTTCCCACTCAGGCCAACGTGACACAAACGGAATAGGGAGTGCGGGTAGACGGCACCAGTGATAGCGATAGGGGGTCTGGGGCCAATAGAGGGAGAGAAAAGAGAGGGAGAAGGAGAGGGAGAATGGGAGAGAGAGAGATAGATAGATAGAGATAGATAGATGAAGAGATAGAGAGAGATACAGAGGAGAGAGAGGAGAGAGGATGTATCTATATGGGGATATATAGATGGAGAGTTAGAGGTGTATGTGGAGGTGATTGATGCTTGATGATTGATGGATTCTGGTGTAGGGCCACAGTCTGGCGGAAGGGGCTAGGGAGTCGGCGGTGGGCGGGGCCAGTGCAGCGGGCTGGAGGCTATTGTTCGGTGGCTGGGCGCCTCAGGCCTAGCGAGCGTGGAGACTAGCGAGCTCAGCCTAGGGAGGGGGAGTAAGGAGGGGGAGAAGGGAGGGGGAGTA
>JAKTXI010000077.1:0-50799 GCA_030582475.1 Suhomyces panamericanus
CCTTATTGTGTCTGGACCTGGTGAGTTTCCCCGTGTTGAGTCAAATTAAGCCGCACATGTGAGATCGGAAGACAACACCAGACAAAGGGCCGAATCCGACGCTTTCTGGTGCCGATTTTGACATCCATCGCCACCTCTGTGGCCACCTGGTCTCGAAACGTACTTGAATTGCTGACCCAAGGGTCTCTGCTGGCTGTTCCAAGGATCTTGTTGGTTCGTCATCATCCACACCGGGGTCAATCACGGAGACAGAACTGGGTCACAGTCAGGCGGGGGAGGGGGAATTCAGTGAAATACAACACCGAACACGGTTTTTGGAGGAGTAATGATACAATTAGCTGGAAACAGGCGAACTGGACAAGAGAACAGTAGGGTGAAAGGACTGGAATGCCTCATATGAAGGCACTGGCTGTGGAAGTCGGTGTCCGGGTAAGTCCTGCATGCGGGCGCGGGCGTGGGGCCGAGGAAAGTTACCCGGCCTGATAAGAGATGGGCTGGAGTGGGAGTCGGGGAAGGGGCCGGGTCGGGAGTTGGTGGTCGGAATTGGATGATGTGGGTGTGCGTACGGGACCAATGGCCTCGGGAGCGCCTCGGAGGGCCAATGGCGGGCGTGGAGGAGGAAGGTGCTGTGTCACGTGACCGGAGTTTTCATTTCCGTTTATGGACCCATCTGGCGCATCTGCTGGTCGCGTGACACCGGTCACGTGATCCCAACATCAAATTTCCATTTCCAACTCTCCTCCACCTCCTCCGCCTCTCCCCACAATGAACGCCCCCGACAGATTCGAGCTCTTCATCTTGCCCGACGGCGTGGACAAGTACGTGCCGACATGTTGCAGCATTCTGCTCCTTTTTTCGCCGGTCCAAAGTGCCCCAAACTCGAGATACTGGCCAACAACAAGAACCAGACCAGAGTACTATTTTCCCTGAAAAAGTCCTATGTGGTGGCTCTAACGCCATTCTCGATGTTTCACAAGTCATTTTTCCGCCTTTTCCTTTCCAATACTAACGCCAGGATCAAAATCACCCCCGATACCAAGGTGCCCAATGCAGCCATCATCAAAATAGAAAGAGAGGACCACACCTTGGCCAACTTGTTACGTGCACAATTGTTGAAGGACGAGAAGGTCATTTTCGCCGCCTACAAGGTGGAGCATCCCTTGTTTGCCAACTTTGTTCTCCGTATCCAAACTGAGGACGACTACTCTCCCAAGGAAGCGTTGAAGAACGCCTGTTCGGGGTTGATCAGCGAGTTGGACGTGATCAAGACCAGGTTCAAGGACGAATGGGCCCTTAAGTCTTTGTTGAACACCGAGGAGGACTACTAAGGAATCAATAACAAAAGCATTTCAATGATTTCAAGCGTCAGGACTTGTGCCTTGAAGGCTGCTGGCGCCCTGTACAATAACTACCGAGACTATGGTGATAGAACGTAATATATACTACTATGGTAACAAATGTAAGCTACAACCATACTACCAAGAGTATCTGAATTATGGTGAAGTAGCAATAACTGATGCAATAGTGAGACTTGAACAAAAATACTTATAGAAAAAATAATACTTAGGGCATTGCGATTCTTCTCCAGACGAAGAGCAAGGTTACTTCTTCAATATTGAGTGACATCATATTTCCTAGACATGGATAGTAGCTAATTATAATAATATGGAGTTCCATAGAGTAGAGTTAATAATTTAGAGTAGAGTTAATAACTGTTGGGACTGATAAAAAAAGAAGAAGAACTTACTTCTGAATAAAAATAGACCAGGTGGAGAGCTTAGCATTGGCACAAAAACAAGAGGTGCTACTCAAAGGTAAGTAAAATGCTTATTGCAGTAGAAGAATTTTAGTATAACTCTCCAGTGTTGAAATTTCTACTGGCACTTTGAAGAATGATATAATTTAATTTCTGGCAGGTAAAGATTAAATTATTTAAATTAACGACAGTAAGATTTTCTACTAACAAGTTGAATTAATTTATGACAGGTATAATTAACTACTGACAGGTATAATTAACTACTGACAGGTATAATTAACTACTGACAGGTTGAATTAACTACTGACAGGTTGAATTAACTTCTGACAGGTTGAATAAAATTATGACAGGTTGAATTATCTATTGATTGAATTAAACTAGTGACAGGACTACTATGGACAGGTGGAATAATCTTGGCTAAGACCTTCGAATATATTAGATATTGGCCTGAGCTCATATTAAAAATACCCATGGTGGTAGAATGTTCACTGCTGACACCTTAGACATAGAAGACGACGATATCCCTGTCGTCGAATATTCTTCACGGACTACACAATTTCACTACTGTTACACTTTTCGACCTGGAAATCAAACATTAGCAGAATGCAAGTATAAAGAAGGGTATATGCTAAAAGGAGTAACACGGTTACTGGAGAAGGAAGATTCATGACGTAAAGAAGGAGCATTTAGTTTCCCGCATCCTTGAAGGCCTTTCTCTTTATGGCCTCCTTGATGACACTGATTTTGTCCATGCACTCCGGCACCTGCTCTACCGGGAAATTGCCTTCCTTCAACACCAAGATCAACGGGTGTGTCTGGATGATGCGGCTGGGGCTGATGTGGGTGATGGCCAAGCCGGACTTGGAGATGCAGATCTTGTGGTGGTCCTTGAAGTTGAACTGGAAGTTTCCGTTGGTCATTTCGAACATGATGTAGTCGGCCGTGCGGCTGTAGCGGCGCAAGAACACGGTTTCCTTGCGCTCCTCGTTGTCGCTGACCTTAGACAAGTTGCTGTTCATGTACTTGGCGAAGAAATCGACGATTTCGAGCTGTCTCTTGACCTGCGAAGGTGGGTGGGTGGTGGAGTTCTCGATGCACGTCCAGCCCTCGTTCTCGTGGTAGATCAACTCGAGGAACTTGGATCCGCTGTGAACCTTCAAAATGGTGTTGTCGTCGTTGAACAAGACACCGATGTCGTCGTTGTTCAACTGGTACGAAAAACCGTATTTGTTGGAGTAGTCCACCCACTTGCTGATCAAGATGGGGTTTTCACACCGGGGCAACTCCTCCAGCACGATCTGCTCGTGCTTGGAGTACTCGAGGCGCCGCATGTTCTGGTATGTCTCGAAGCAGATCTGGTTCAAGCGCTTAATGGTGGTAGAATAATTGCTGTTGAAGTTGACCCTGCGGTTGGACTTGCCCAACACGCTGGGGTTGACCTCCTCGTACTTGTTGCGGGTGTCATTTGGCGACAAGCTCTGGGGCAAGAGGCTCTTGGGCTGTTCGGAATGCAAGTCGGACCGCAAGATCTCCACGGGGTTCTTGTTTTTGGGGGTGTAGATGCCGGCGCCGGACTTGGTGTTGGTGAAGTTGATAGAGGACTGGGTCTTGGAGATGCGGTCGAAGCCGGCGGGCGTGCTGACCAAACTCTCTTCGTAGGTCTTGTCGGGAAATGGGCCCTTGAACCAGTCGTAGTTCAAGATCTCGTCGATGGTGGGGCGGTTCAACGGGTTCAAGCTCAAGAGGTCCTTGATCAACACCTTGGCCTCTTCGGAAATGGGCTTGTCGGCAGGGAAAGCGTACTCTGTCTTCTTGATGCGCTCGTAGATCACCTGGACGTCTTTGGCCTGGAACGGCGGCTTGCCCACCAAAAGGGCGTACATCATGATACCGATGGCCCAGATGTCCACCTCGAACAGGTGGCCGGTGTTTTTTCCGCCAAGGACCTCGGGGGCAATGTAATTGGGGGTTCCACAAATGGTGTATTTGCGAGAATCCACCGAAGGCAACACCGAAGCAAGGCCAAAGTCGCCGATCTTCAAGTTCATGTGGGGGTCGAAGAAGATGTTGCCCAATTTCAAGTCCCGGTGGATCACCCGGCGAGAATGGAGGTACTTGATGGCGCCGATGATCTGGACCATGAAGTAACGGACCTCGGGCTCGGACACCCGGCGCCGGGTCTTGAGGAGCTCCATGAGCGACTGGTTGGGGCAGATCTCAAGAAGAATGTACACGTTGACGTCGTCCTCGAAGCAATCGACGAAATTGACGATATTGGGGTGCTTCAACGACTTGTGGATCTTGATCTCCAGAAGCAACTTGGTCTTGGTCTTCTCGTTCTTGATCGACGCCTTGGCCACGGTCTTGGCCGCAAAGATCTGGCCCGACAGGTCCTTCATCTGGAAACAGCGGGCGAACCCGCCTTCTCCTAGAAAGTTGCCTCGTCTATAGTCTCTGCCATTGCGAGTCCGTACAATCAGAGGGGGAGTCTTGCAGAGCGCACTGAGCTTCTCCTTCTTCTTCTTGGGCTTCTCGGCCAGAACGGCCGGCACCATGGGTGCAGTGGGCAAGGCATGGCCTTCAAAGTGGGAGTCCTTGGCCCGTCTGACGCCCTTGATGGGGGTGATGTTACCGCGGTTGTTGAGCTGGGTATTGTTGAGAGGCTGGAGCGGCTGGGCACGCGACATCGTGGGAAAAGCTGGACACTACGACGGCACTGGGGAAAGACCGACGAAAGAGATGTCAGGCTCGTGTTGAAGTGCTCAAACAGGCCGGGTAGGTCCAGTATATTATAGTGGAAAATTTGAAGGGTATGTGTTTGCGTTTTTCCCGTTGGGGGTATTTACAAAACAAACCGATTGGGCGGTCACGTGAGTTTCTCAAACAAGTCTAGGAAGCTATAAGGATGGATTATGTAGATGGTCGTTGGCTATGATGCCTGCTACTACTGTTTATCTTGTTCATCTGGTTCAGTCTTCTAGTAGACTCTTCTCCTAATTTTCTGTTTCTCTTTATCCTTCCTCTTTTTCTCTTTTCTTTCTCTCGTCTCTTCCATTCTCTCCCTCCCTCTCTTTCTCTCTCTCTCTCTCTCCTGTGTAGGGCCACGGCACGGGCCCTGGCTGATGTCACCTCCAGCACTGGCACGATTGCGCCGGTGTTTGTGTGCTTCAATCAGATTGCCTATTCCGTCGCACCGTTATTTGTTGATGTTTATGATACAGGTGCATTGGGGCTGTTTCACTCATTACAGGCACCAATAGGGCAACGGCAAGAGGCCGAGGAGCACCACTGAAACAGGCTACGGCTGGAGTGCAGTGGTTTTGCAGGTGCTATGGTCATATGGTGTAGTGGTGTAATTAGAGGTAGTTACTTGAGTGCGAATTGAATAGTCCAGGACAGTTAGAAATCCGAGGCTGCAACCACAGATTGTAAATGCCAAAGCGTGGGGCTTGTGGACGTTGTTACGATGTTGCTCGCGGCGTTGGGGCTTTGCCCAGCAAAGGGCCTGTACGAGGTGAAACATTAGAGTGAATTGGGCAGTGAAATGGGTGATTATTATCAGAGTAGAATATTGAGTGCATTTGGAATCAGATGCAAAATATTAGAGTGAAATAGGAAAGTGAGTGATTTGTAAATGGACTAGAAACAGTGTCATCGAGCATTTCGGGTGTGAATACTACAGTCATGTGTGTAATTATTCGATTTAATTGGATGTGATTGTTGGGTTTAATGGGTGTGATGTTTATACAGAAGGGAAATATTATGTGGAGGTGAAATATTGTGGGTGTCAATATTATGTGGTTTACGAGGTGAAATGAAATATTATGTGTATAGGAAGGTTGGAAGCATAATGTGGGTGAAGAGTGGGGGTCCCGAAACAAGATTGCGGTGGGGAATAGAGCAAACTGAACCATAACTGAAATAGCTGTTAGTCTCAATAGTCTGCATCACTAGTTTGTTTTAGTTAAACTACTGTTGGCGTGACCGGCACCATTGTAATGGATCTGGGCCCTTATCTTTACAGTCAGTCATCTCCAATCTGCAATGCCTACAAAGTAAGCTTTGCTCTCGGTGAAAGAGTTATGTGCTTTGACCATTCCATGCACCCCAGATCTTCGACTCCAGCCTTGCACTCCACATCTGGAGTCGGGGCGTTTGACTTACACCACTACTACTGAGGCGGTACGCTTCCATGGTGATCTCGGTCAAGTCAGATCCGGACCTGCTCCAAAGTTATTTTATTTATCAATGTGGCACATCTTTAAACAATTGTTTACCGAGACGTATTGGGCCTGTCAAAACAACAAGACGGCATTTTGACTCCAGGTGCGGGATCGGACCCGCCACCAGTACACAATCACAGTCACAATACACGAGGCATTGAGCAGCGTGCAGGACGTTTCCTCTGTATAGGATTGCCCTTACCAGTAGGACTACAATGAATTATGAAAACAGTCGAATGCCTCGTCTACCGAGATTGTTGGTTCTGAAAAGCCGAGTCTCTAATGCAAGAGAAGACACCGACATAATAGGAACTTCCAGGATAATAGGCCAAGAATAGTGCCGGCTGCTGGTAGTGGCCTTAGCGCCGAAACTATACGAATTACATGAGTTCTTGCCCAGATTGTTACTTGAGTATTTTGTTTTGAGGTGTAATTAGGCTTTTGAAAAATTTGAGAATTTTACAATTTTAAGATTTTTGGAAATATGGAGATTTTAGAGTTGTGCATGTACTGCCATGTACCACAGGTAAACAGCAAATCAGTCGATTCAGTACAACTATAGTGAATCTCCGGACCAAAAAGTATGTTACTATGCCTATTTCGGCGTTTCTGTCCAAATGCCGAAACCACACTGGTCGCTAAGAACCTTAACAAAGTAACTACAAAGAAACTTTATTTTGGCTTGAGGAAATACTTCAATACCCTCTACAATGATCTATAATTAATGTATTAACCCATTCTCTATATACAATTATTGGATATTCCTGTTAGTTGAGCCAGCCTTTACAGCCGGGCGCTCCACACAAACAACGAATACGTTCCTCATCGTTGGTCTCCCTCTCGAACTTGTAGTCGTAGGTCAACTCTTCATTGGCATCAATGTCACGCAAGGCGTAGATGACAATACGCTTCTTTCCTTCAACCTTGATGATTTTGGCCGTGCAACTGGGGTTGCAACAATGGTTGATGAAACGTGCTATGCCACCTTTCTTGGTGGCATCGATGACGGTGTTCTCATCAACTCTGAATAGATATGAAGATCCAATACCTGTCTTGAGATAACTCTTTTCTCGGTGTTCCGCGACTTGCTGTCTGATACTTTCACCCACGTACTCAATGATCATTTCCTTGGCCGCAATCGGTTCCAAAGCGTAGAGACCCCAGTTATGAATCGCCGATCTAGCAAAGGAAACCGGCTTCTTACGCTTGGTCAATGCGTTCAAACTCAACACGTCCGATTCAGATCCAATTTGAGCAGTGATATCAGCAGCGAATCTACGATTCTTTGCTCTATTCACACGTGAACTCTGGATACTTGCAGCTGCAGAAGCATTGGAATTGCCTGTTTCTTCCTCTTCTTCAAAGTCATGTTGCACCGTCTTCAAAGGCTTATGAATCTTCCGTCTATGAGGCAAGTATTCAATCTTGTCTGCATCTGGAATTTGGACATAACCTTCACTTCTAAATGAGCCTGACTTGCACTCAAGACGAGAGTCCAACTTGTTGATGAGATCAACATCTTCGGCAATTTCTTCGCCATCATGACTAAGGTTTCTTTGCTTCCAAGCCCAATACTCAATATTTTGCATCAGTTTGGCTTGAGCCTCTTCGACGACCTTCTCAGCAAGAGCCATATCCTCGTCATCTTTAATAATATCTTGTAACATCTCCAAGTCAAGTACATCGGTTGGAAGCAATTGAGACTCGGGGAATACTGTGATAGGCGCATCTGTAGGCTGGTAACGCTCTTCAATGCTGGAGTAGTCCAATTCTTGTTCTTCTGCAATTTCTTCTCCTGCTTCTTCAGGTTCTGCCGATTCTTCCTCGACCTCACTTGAAGAATCCGATTCGTACAAAAAGGACTTCTGCAACTTAGTCTTTTTCTTTGGTTGTTCCACTTCTTCTTCAATCTCATCTGGCGACGTGAGAGCGGATGATCTTTCTCTCTTGTTTGCAACTGGTGTAACAGATCTGCTGGAATCGTTTTCATCTTCTTCATCTGACTCTGAATCCGAATTCCTATCATAATTAAGGGATTGTTGCATAAGCATCAAGTTCTTTCTTGATGCCTTTGCCTTGTGAAGAGTTTCCTTAAGCGCACTCATCTTGTCCTTTCTCTCGACTTTCTTCTTGAACGAAGGAAGACTGTTTCTAAGTTGCTGTTGTTGCTTCCGTTGCTCGGCTAGAAGGTTCAATGCATTTTGCTTTAAGCTGTCGTTACGGTTTATGACCGATGTTTGAGATGCTTTCAATGCAGCCTCCTTGCTCTTGAGTGTTTCGACGATTTCTGGGTACTTGTCATGACTTAACAAGTCCAAGACAACAGGGGCGATAATTCTTTCTCTGATATCTTTGGCCAAAAATGTTTCGAATTCTTTTATCAACATGTTTACGGCCTCATCAACCAAGTCTGTCTTCTTTGCCTTGCTTAAGAAACTTTCGTCTTCGTTGTCAGCATTTCTGTTGAAACCCTCAGGAACCGCCAATTCCATGAACATTTTGTACTCATAGAACCTCGTTGCATCCTCGTTGTAGAAACATCTCTCACACTCGCTAAGAGAATTGAACACAATATAGAAGCCTGTCTTATCGGATAAAATTCTCGTCCAATCGTACTTGTTCAAGGAACGCTTCAAGTCTGACGAGGGGATCCTCTTGGTGGAAATGTACTTGTCGTGAATCAAGATGTAGGGACGGTCTTTGACATATTTCTTCAATTCGTTGGGTAAAAACACGCCAGGCACAACCTTATTATTATGTCTCTTGGAAAGGGTAGTTGTGTTGGGCAGGAACTTGGAGTATTTTGCTATTGGAGCCGTTTCTTTGGAAGCCTCGACTGCTCTTTCCTGTTCTATCTTTTTGGCCTGTTCTCTGCGTTTCTGCTCTTCCTCCATTTGTCTTTTGAGTCTGCGTTTATCCTCTTCGTCTCTCTTGTTCTTGGCAATGCGCAACTTTTCGTTGGCAGAGTCGATCTTTTTCTGGAGTAGTTCGCCGCTGTGGTCGTTCAATGCAATTCGTATGTCCACGCCATCGATTTTTGCCTTCTCGGTCTTCAAGCTCTGGATCAACTTCTTCGCCGATCTTGCTGCTTTCTCGGGATTACCCGAGAATTTGAAGGTGGCAATGCCCAAGGGAACGGCGTTGATGGGGTCGTTGATGAAGCGCATGTCTTTGATGGCGTCGCCGTAGCTGCGGAAGTAATTCTCGAGGTATAGCTCACTGGTAGTGGACGGAAGGTCCCACACCACCAACTCCGTCTGGGGAGCAGGGCCGATGGAGTCTTTGTCGTAGACAAACTTGGATTGTGGCAATTGCTTGAAGGGAAACTTTTTCGATTTCTTGTTTGGTTTCTGGAAGTACTGGGCGACGTTGGCTCTTCTGGGGTCCACCACCTTGGATTCGGACACTCCGTCGCCAGCAAAGCGGAGCTTTCTGCTTTTGGCCTTGCGTTCAGCCTTGGACAAGGCGGAGTCGAGCTCTGGATCGTAGGTGACTCTGTAGTTCTTGGAGGGGTCTGGGGTCCGGGGACGCTTCGGTATCAGGAAGTCGATGTGATGCATTTGCTTGGAGAATTTGGCGTCCTTTTCGTTTTCGCCCGTGGCGGGGTCGGTGCCCACAGGAGTGTCAGGGGCATCTCGACTGTCTGTCGCTGGTGACGCCCGGGCCGATGCGATGGGCCCAGAACCACGTCCTGGGCCCGGAGACACGCCGGGCGTCGAGCTGTTGCGCTCGATGCCGCGTTCGGCGGCGTGTGACGCCACCGAGCCATTGTTGGCGCCGTTGTACTCGGTGCTGCTGGCGTAGCGCTGGCTCCTGTGGCCGTTGTGGTCTTTGGAGTAGCGGCCACCACCGCCGCTATAGGGCCCCCGGGACTCGTCTTCGGGGTACTCCGAGTAGCGAGGGCGATTCCAGGGCTTGGACGAAAAGCCGCCCTGGTAGTTGCCGTGGCCGTTGCCTCGATTCTTCTTGTAAGACATGGACAGATGCCTTGAGGAGACCGGGACAACAAAGGGAGAACACGCCGAAGTGGGAGAAAAAGAAGGGAATATGGAAACCAGAAGGGGGTGTGATGCAACAGGGACCGAAATAGGGGGATCTAACGCGTCTTGGGGTCAAGAGGGAAGCCTGACTTGGAGGAGGAAGAAGAGAAGTGGTGGTAAAAGTTGGGGATCGAGTAGTGCGAGTTGAACAAATGAAAGAGAGAAAGGGAAGGGAAGAGAAAAGGGAGAAGAGAAGGGGGAAGGAAGTGGAAAAGAAGGTGGATGTGGAAGGTACGTGTCTGGTGATGGTACTGGTACTTTGTTTTGCCCAAAAGGAGCAACGGGGAGAAGAAGTGATGAGGTTGGTACGAGGCGCGTCTTTGCACCCAGAAATACAAGGAGAAGATAGAGGTGAAAAGTGAGGAAGAAGGAAGAAAGGGAGGAAAAAGGTGAAGATGGGGGAAGATGGGGGAAGATGGGGGAAGATGGGGGAATATGGGGGTGGAAGTGGTAGTGGAAGGGGATTGGTGGAGGTATAGTATGGATTATGGGCAAATTGGTGGACCCATTCCATTGGTTGGTTATAGATATCGGACTTTATGAGCAACTACTATGTGATGTTTATACGAAGGGATATGAACTTGACCGGATCTGATCAGCTGCTACAATTGCTTCATTCCAAACGATCGACTCAAATCTACAATTCTCCCTTCACGTCATAGTTAGAGACCGCTTCATCCTATTCATCTACTATGCATACCATCTCATTACCTTCTCATTCTGATCACTCGTTTTTTGCTACTTCAACATTTTCCTTCATTCTTCCATTCTCTTCTTCTTCTTATTCCTACTCTACTCCTCCTCTACTCCTCTTCTCTTATCTACATTCCTCTTTTCTCTTAGATTTATTACCTTCCTTACTTGGTTCTAATATGCTTGAGTGGCCCCGGCGAGTGCACGAAGTTGTATGCATACTCCTTCTTTCTGAAGCGTCTCTTGGTGGGCTCCTGGACATAGTGGTCCCAGCCCTGGCCCTGGGCAAAGCGAATAGCCGCCTCCTTGGTGTCGAACTTCATGATGGTGCCTTGCATGTAATCAGCAGATCCTTGGTATCCAATCAAGTCGTTTTCCCATCTGTTGCCTTTGCCCAACACGTCCCAGTCCAATTTCCAGAAATCGCCGTTGTGATGGCCCGATTGCGTGGCGGGTTTGGACTCCTTGTAGATTCTCACCACTCTGGAAGTGACCAAGTCTTTGGGGGCACCAGACACTATTTCGTTGGCGGTTTCGTTGTGAAGTGCGATGTTGGACACAGCGCTTTTGGGCGCACTCTGGAACAATGCAGATGCGGTGGAGAGGGGGCGCAGGGCCCCGATTCTGAAGGTTCTGGACAACATTGGCGGTTATAGAAGATGAATAAAAAAGTTCTGGTTGGTTGGAAAATGTGCACGTGACACAGTGCACATGACCACTAAAACGTGACCCGTGTCACGTGACCAACTATGCAAAACCTACTTCCTCCCTCTCTCTACTTCCTATTCACTTCTTCCCTTTCCCTTTTCTTCATGAACTCGCAGCTCAAACAGTCGTTCCAGGACGTGGTGCCCTCGTTCCAGGGCTCCATACCCCCAGAAGCCCTCAACTGCGGCGAGTCGCTCTACCAATTGAGTCTCCAGAAACAGCCCGTTCTTCCAAAACGGTGTGAAATTGCCAGATACCACATCTGCGCCTACTTGGCGGCAGAAAAGTACCAGGAATTACTTGGAAATTCCAAAGTCGAGACCAGTAAGATCCCACTTCAGCCCAAACTCGTGTCGAAATTGTTGGACGACTTTAGAGAGAATCTCCTTTACCAGATCCGTTCCACTACGTCTACACCCAAGTCCAGCCCCAGAAAAGGGGCTGGTTCGGTCTACAGCACCCCAATGGGCACGCCCACTAAATCACCTGCAAAAAGCAGAGCGTCTCCGGCAAAAATAAGCTCTCCTTTGAAGAGACTCCAGGCATTGAAAGACGAGCATCTGGACGAATGGCCGGTGAAACGTGCCAGAACTGCGAAATCCGAGTTCAAGGACGTCGAATCGCCTTTTAACCCCAAAACAATCGAGGTTCTCGAGCCTCCACAGCCCAAAGAAGCCACCCCCAAAGCATCACCTTCAAAATCTCCCAGAAAATCGTCTCCTGCCAAGGGATCTCCCAAGCCAACGGTCTACAAATATGACAAGAAGCACGTCAGCATCGAGGACTTCATTTCCTTCGCCAATAATTTCTACATTCCCGCAACCATCACGCCACGTATGATTGAAACATTTCTCGTTCACAAGCACAAGTTCTCCAAAAAGAGCGAATGGCTCTTGGCGTGTGGAATGGTGAACTCAGCATACTCCCGTATCAACCACCGCTTGTTGACCAAGAAAATGGGAGCAAAATCGCAGCATATCAACCAATTATTCCAATACCAAAAAGGAGGACTCATGAAGTGGAACATGCAGATTTGGTGCGATATCGTCGATGACTGGATCAAAGACGAGTCGTGGGTGCTTGATATCGAGAGAAAATACATGTACGAGAGCCAGAGCAACGAAGAGGTGACAAGAAGAAATGAGACCTTGGGCAGAATCGGGCGAGGATGGGACCTAATGAAGAAATTTGGAAGTATGTTGCATGGAGACGTGCTATACGAGAGAGAAACCCAGGCGGAATACTATAAAAATTGGGAGTCCCAAGTATTGCATGAAATTAGCAAAATTAATTAGAAATATTCAAAAAAGATATTCAAAAGTAAAAAGAGTGTGGATGATACAACGTATTCTCAAAATCCATAGGAGTCCCAATACTCTTAATCTATCATAATCATAGTCCCAAACTCATAACATTAATATTATCATGGTTTGAATATTCCAATCATAATATTAAGTCAATTAATCAGAATTATCTAAATTAAGTATCTTATTGATTTTATTAATTTTATTAATTTCACAAGACCCATAATATACAAAACTGCATTGAGACGACCTGTACATCACCAATCCTCTATATCTAGAGTATCTTTATTGAGTTAACTCATCTGTAATCTTCACTACTGAAAATGTTACCCGGACAAATCATCTTCTGAAACTTTTCACCCTAATAGTTAACAATCAAGAACACTAAACCTTTATTAATAACACCGCCACCCTTCATAGCAAGTATCCATCATTGAGTTGTTTGGATCCACTACACCAGCACAAAACACACATAATTCTTCACCATTCATACATAATTTTCTCACTATATTCCAGCACAAATGTCCAAAAGAAAGCTTTCCAACGGGTCTGTAAACGGATCGGTACCCAAAAAGGCAGCTCTTGAAGAGTCTCTGGACGGAGAGTACTTCTCTGAATCCGACTCGCCTGTTTTTTCTGAATCCTCCGGTGCAAAGTGGCAAGAAACCATCACCAAAGTGGTCAACGCAGTTGTGTCTATCCAGTTCTCTCATGTCAGCAGCTTCGATACCGAGACATCCATAGTCAGTGAAGCGACCGGATTCGTCGTGGATTCTACCCGAGGCTTGATCTTGACCAATAGACACGTCGTTGGACCCGGTCCATTCTCAGGATATGCCGTATTCGACAACCACGAAGAAGTGGTGGTCAAGCCCATCTACAGAGACCCTATCCACGATTTCGGGTTCTTGGAGTTCGACCCATCGCTCGTGAAGTACCTCAAGTTAACCCAGCTCAACTTGAAGCCGGATTTGGCCAAAGTCGGCACTGAAATCAGAGTGGTGGGTAACGATGCAGGTGAAAAATTATCCATTTTATCAGGATTTATTTCCAGATTGGACAGAAACGCCCCAGACTACGGTTCGTTGACCTACAATGACTTCAATACAGAATATATCCAGGCTGCTGCGTCTGCATCGGGAGGTTCCTCCGGTTCGCCAGTTGTCAATGAAGACGGATACGTGGTGGCTTTACAAGCAGGTGGATCTACCGAGGCCTCAACTGACTTCTTCCTTCCTGTTTTCCGTCCATTAAGAGCCTTGAAATGCATTCAAAAGAGACAGCCCATCACCAGAGGAGACGTCCAGGTCGAATGGCAATTAAAGCCTTTTGACGAATGCAGAAGATTGGGATTAACTTTAGAAGCCGAGAAACTTGCCAGAGAGAGATTTCCTTCCAAAATCGGACTTTTGGTTGCCGAATTGGTGCTTCCAGAAGGCCCTGCTGACGGCTTGATAAAGGAAGGTGACACTTTGATCTCCATAAATGGAGTTCCAATTTCCACGTTTATCAAAGTTGACGAAATCTTGGACGAAAGCGTTGGACAATCGCTTGAGTTCGAATTGCAGAGAGGAGGCGAGGTCATCAAGCACAGCATCACCATTGGAGACTTACATGCCATCACACCTAACGAGTACGTTGAAGTGGCTGGTGCCAGCTTCAACAACCTCTCCTATCAGGTGGCTAGATGCTACTGCATCCCGGTTAGAGGAGTTTTCATCAACGATTCGCTTGGCTCGTTTGAATTTGCATCTTTTGAAAAGACTGGCTGGCTATTGGAGACCTTGGATGACAAGCCTACGCCTGATTTGGCCACTTTTGTCGAGGTGATGAAGCAAATTCCAGACCGCCAAAAAGTCACCATTAATTACCGTCATGTGTCCGACCTTCATTCGGACAATTTCAGAGTCATTTACGTGGAAAGGCACTGGCAATCCACCTTCAGAAAGGCCGTGAGAAATGACGACACAGGTCTTTGGGACTTCACCGACATCCAGGAAAAGGCCTTGCCTCCAATTCCCACCAAGCCCCAAAATGCCAAATTTATCGACCTTCCTTTCGACGAGGAGAAGCAAGGATGTGCGTCTTCCGTCCGTTCCTTTGTCCAGATCAAGGTGGTTTTGCCTATTCCACTCGACAGTTACCCTTACAGAAAAGAGACCTGCTACGGTGTGGTTGTGGATGCCGAAAATGGATACGTTTTGGTATCCAGAAGATTTGTGCCTCATGATGTGTGTGATATCTTTGTCATTTTTGCTGAGTCCATCGATGTTCCTGCGGAAGTGGTGTTCCTTCACCCCAATTTGAACTATGCCATCATCAAGTATGATCCCAGTTTGGTTTTGGCCGATGTCAAGACTCCAAAATTCAGCAACGAGGCTTTGAAGAGAGGAGACAAGAGCTACTTCATTGGATACAATTACAACTTGCGGTTGGTCAGTGACGATGTCAAAATCAGTGGCATTTCGTCGCTCAACATTCCAGTGAATTCGTTATCTCCAAGATACAGAGGAACCAATTTGGAGTGTCTTTTGGTGGATAGCAAGATCTGCCAGGAATGCAGTACTGGAATTTTTGCCGATAATGATGGAACCGTCAGAGCATTCTGGCTCACTTATTTGGGTGAAACCAACTGCGACCAATCCAGCGATGTGATGTATAGAATGGGATTGGATGTGGTGGATGTTCTCGACGTCATCAAGGGCTTGAAAGAGAACAAGCTTCCTGCATCTCTTCGGATCTTGGACGCTGAGTTCAACTCCATGACTGTGTTGCAAGGAAGAACCAGAGGAGTGACCCAGGACTGGATTGAACGCTTTGAAGCTGCATGTGACGACGAAATTAAATTCTTATCCGTGGAAAGAGTGGCAGTTTCAGTCGACGAGCACCGCAATCCGTTGAAAATCGGTGATATTATCTTGTCCGTGGACGGTAAAATCATCAAGACCATGAGAGACTTCAAGGTCATGTATGGACAAGAGAAATTGAATTTCAAGGTTATCAGACAGAAAAAAGAATTGGACTTGGTTGTTCCTACTATTGAGACCTCCAGCCTTAACACGTCCCATGTTGTATTTTGGGCCGGTGCTATCCTCCAGGTTCCTCACTTTGGAGTCCGTCAAATCATGGAAAACATGCCTTCTCAAGTGTATGTTACCAAGAAGAGTGCTGGAGGACCTGCTACCCAATACGGAATAGCCACCAACAGTTTCATCACCCACGTCAACGACATCGAGACCAAGGAATTGGAGACCTTCATGAAGGTGGTCAAGGACATTCCCGACAATACATACATCAAATTGAGAATCGTGTCTTTTGACAATGTTCCCATTGCCATTTCCATCAAGACCAACTACCACTACTTCCCTACGTCCGAGATGAAGCTGATCAACGGAGTGTGGGAGGAAAAGGAGTACAAGCAGGATACATAGAGAAATAAAATAGAATGTAAATTATGGTAAGGTGTAGAACTAATAGTATACGAAGTACACATTGAAGCAGTCTTTTTGTATATAATTTCATCCATTAGATATTGAAACAATCCAATTTCTTCTCTTTCTTTGCTACATTTCTCGTATTATCTCTGTTATATTTCTATTCTATATACAAGATGGTGTATTTGATCAGGGCAAGAACTTGTCCAATTTCTTGAAATGGCCTCCTCTGCTGCCAACCTTGACGAAAGAGTCCAAGTGGCTCAAAGATGGAGCACTGAAACCTCCGTTTCCATGGTTTCTTCCGGCTTGCTTTCTCTTGATTCCAGTACCTGTCCTTATGAATCTCTTGTCGGCAGCCTTGTGAGTCTTCATTTTGTTTCTGACCTGAACCACAACTGGGTTGGGCTTCTTGAACAAGGCGGTTTTCATCGTCGAAAGAGTACCCCACATGTTGGCGTTGGTGTTGGTGAAGAGTAAAGTGGTGATGGTGAAAATTTATGAAAGAGGCCAGTTACGTAATGGTCACGTGACATACGATTGGAGGTGTGGCCAGTACTTGGAAGTAGTAGCCAATGGGTTGGCAAGTTGCTATGGTATGTGGAGATGTCTTAGGCTGGGGTTTGTTATATATTTCAGAGAATTTGTAAGAATTTAGGATTTTGATGCACTTCGCAGTAATAATTGTTGTGCATTTTATTAGCAATAGAGTAGTGTAAGTATAACGTTAGTTGACTGGATGCTCCTCAATCACAGAGAATCATCCGAGGATCCGAGGATGACAGATGACTCATTGGATTTGAATGATGCCAACAGAATAATTTTCCACCGTCTGTAT
The DNA here is from genome assembly GCA_030582475.1 of Suhomyces panamericanus. Lineage (NCBI taxonomy): Eukaryota > Fungi > Ascomycota > Pichiomycetes > Serinales > Debaryomycetaceae > Suhomyces > Suhomyces panamericanus. Next base: position 16,997 of record JAKTXI010000077.1, read on the forward strand.
TACTGCCAATTTGAATATTATAGGCGTTATGCGCAGAGTTCGATGGTTCATCACCAGCACCATTTTGCACTCCATGCTCTGAATGATTTGGAAAGATACCAGGCCTTTCCCCATTAGAATCCTTCATTAATTCCAAATCCCGTAAATCTCTACAAGCTTGTAATTGTTATCCTATGACAAGCCCACTCCAGCAGGTTTAGTGCAATTGATATTCTTCAATTCATGTTTCATTGTGAGTGAGCGGACTTGTAATCGCAAATAACTTACGAGTTCAACTTCTGACCTACGGAAATAGAGTCCTGCATCCCCAGAAATTGCACCACCATTGATATCAACAAGAATATGTCATGAAATGTAAGGAGTGAGTGCCTTTGGCAGAATAAGTCCGACCGGGGTTTGGTGATTCAAAATAAAAATAACAAGCACTGTTGAATAGGGACCCTGGAGTTTCGTTAATTACTGATCAAGTGGCTCTATATATTTTTAATGACACGTACGAAGATCATATTCCAGCTTCTTGCATCCAAGTTGTAGTCACGACTGCGATAATTTACAAGACTAACATCAGTTGATTCAATTAATGTCTGGCTCAATGCCCTAAGAATATAACGATATCATCATTTGAGCAACGACCGTATAGAACCCTCACATGACATAACTAAGGAAGAGTAATCAATATTCAGGGTAATTTAGTTTGTACGGATTTTAGTTTGTACGGATTTTAGTTTGTACGGATATTAGGCAGATCTCAATTGTCTTCAAACGACTTTTGTATAAAAATTAGAGCAAGATTAAGAGAAGCACAAATTGGGCCATGAATGTTGATGAAATTGCCAGTATTGGAAGTGTAACTGAATTAAAATCACTAAATTGCGGAAATACCACTAAATCTTTAGTAGATTCTAAGTGGTGTTACAAATATGTCTATCTGTATGTGTGCAACATTGATTGGGTAAGTTGAACAACGAAACGGCATTATTTGAGGTGCTCAACAATTTACTATGATTAAGTGAAGTGAAGCCAGAATAATAGTAATGACTAGTCACCTTAACATTTAACAAGCACATATATGTATTCAAACAGACAAGTCACTTGTACCGTTATAGAACGATCCCGAACCACTGCAATAATAAGTACCTAAAAAAATAGGCAAGATTAAGAGAAGCAATTGGGCAACGGTGTGGTGCATTGTGTTATCAGAATTGAATGAGTATAACGGAAATTAAACCACTAGACTTTCGTAGATTCGTGATTTTCTAAAAGTCAGATTATTACGTCATAGATTAGAACTCGCAGAAAAAGCAAAGACGTTTCCTAAAGATGTCAATAATAGGATATTTTCGCAATATACGAATTGGCTGTGAGAATACTTGAAGGACAAGAATTGTAGGTAGCGTCTACTGATGTAACATCTACTGATACAGGTGAGTTCCGCCTAAGGCGTTAGGCAAATTACTTACCTGATATTATTTAGAAAGGACTTTTAGAGGCTCCATTCAACGCCATTTAGCTTTTTAGTCTCAGGCCGTCAGGTTACGAGACTTTGAACAAAAATTATCTACTATGGGCAATTTTTATAGGGGAGGACTAGGCTTCAAACGCCACCCACAAACGCATTATTGGAAGTAGAAAACATAACCCATAGCATATTGATACGTGTTTGTCGAACGAAGGTTGCACTCGGCATTTGATTTCAACAAGAGAAAAAAAAGCAAAACAGGAAAATGCAGGTGGAGGAATATTTTCCGGGGTCGGCATCAGATTTTCCTAGGTCAAAATAGACTAAATCTTGTCAGAAAATATGGTTCCACTCTCAACTTGGAATGCCCTTGTGATGCCAGTTTGCAGAACAGGAGGCATAGACACAACTCCTTGCAATTGCACCAGTTGAGAACAATGGTATAAATACAATTAGTTTGCACCTCTGTTTCTTCAGAATCATCAAAAATGCAAATCTTCCAATTAGCCAACATCTTAACCTTGGGCACTGCCGTCTTGGGTGCTGTTTCCAGTGTGCAGCACATTGACCCCAAAGTTGGTCGTGTTACTAAAGCACTTGTTCGTGGTACACAAGACATTACTGTTATTTCTGGAAAATACAAAGGAACCTACTTCACAAACCAATATTTCTTGAAGGACACCAACTCGGTCAGTTACCTCGGATTGCAAGCCAGAGATGAAGGGGAATCCAACCTTGCAATTTTCAGTGTTTTTGGAGATGGAAAACTCCCAGCTCACGCCAATTGCGTACCTGGTGCAGATGCACATAGTGGAGTCTCGTGTTCTATCAAATTCGATTGGCAATATAACAAGACCTACACTCTTGAAATGAAGAGAACTCAAGCTTTTGAAAATGGCAATAACAGTTGGGCTGGTTACATTATTGACAAGGAGACCGGAGAGTCCACCATTATTGGTGAATACACCACCGACAACAAGCAAGGAACAATTTCTACTTACACTGTCTCCTTTGACGAAATCTTCCACAGATACTGGAAGTGCATTCCTTGGGGCAAGGCTACAATGACTTTCCCCACTCTCTACGCTGAGGACGGAACTGAGTACCCATTAGTGCATCAATATTTCAGTGGAAACAACACTTGGGACCCAGCCGACCAATGCACTTTGGAGAACAAGCTCCCTAACCAAAGAGTCTTCCCAGCTCCTGGAGGCTTCACTTTCGAGAATGGCTTTATTACCAACCCCGATGGTTTGTACTAAATTTCCACCTCGGTCTAAATAGTATTTTATGTCGGGCCAGATTCCGAATCGCCAAAGAATGCAGCAGTCAATCTTTACGAAATTACCAATTGCTTGTAGGTTCCATTGCATGGAGACAGTTTGGCGAGAAGGGCAGGCGAAGCAACGGTCTCGTTCGGACTGTTAGCGCAAATATTTCAGATCAGTTGATTTTTGACTAGTTCGTGGCGAATCTGTCTGCATGCAACCAGCTTTGAAGTGCCTCTATTTCTTTTTGGTCACTAGATTATGTGCATGTAGGTCACGATTGGGCCCTACATTCCCTTGAGATAATAATAATCGTTGGGCTCTTCTCAAAGCGCAATTACTCTTTTGGTGCTTGACATGCATGAACATTTTGTCTAACCAAGTAGCTCAAAGAAATTCACTCAAAGGTAGAAGGTGCGAGAAAAATATTGTACAGAAGAACAATATGCCAAGTCTGTTTTCACCAGGGTACCTTCCAAGGGCAAAGCAACACGCCATCTTTGATGTGTGCATGCGTCCGTGTCAATCTTTAGACCGGAGTTGCATTAGTTCTGGGGGCTTGTGCATTGGAGAAATCTTCTCTGCATCCTGACTAGTTAATAGCATGTGTCAAAATTATAGCACGAAGAAAAGCCGTAAAAACCCGAAAATGTCTAAGAATTTCATTTATGCAAAACGGCCATATTCAAGGAATCTGGACATTGACCTTGAGCATTCTTCCAATGAGAAACAGGGTTTAATCCAGTCAATCTTTCTGCTCAGCGCGGTATATTCGAATATTTTTCGGCATGAAAGATCCGAGAAAGAAAAATATCCGAAGGCAGTGTTCCGAACGCATGACTGGAGAGATTCAGATCTCACGCTTAATCTTGCAAATTGGACCCAGCGATGTCAAGCATCGGCGGAAATAGAATGTCAATCCGAAAGTATACTTGCTAAAATTACCCATTTCAAGGAAAGCAGTCCTGTGTTTTGCCTTGTATATGTATTAATAGCACGAGTATCGATAGCGCATCTCATAGATCTTCAATACCCCGACAACGCATCATTATGCAGGGCTTGCTGGAAATGCTATGAACAAGAGTGAGGGGATGTCAGGGTTTAGACTTAACATAAATCAGAGCCTGATACCTGATTGTTGAGCTTATCTTGTTATCTGTGTGGATTTATCTGAATTTGAAATAAAGTTACATAAACCCTATTTGAATCTTCTACACATCTCGGGTAGTTTATGTCTAACGAGTGAAAAATTACACTTTTTCCTTCCATTAAGATTTAAGTTAAACATTTCAATACAACAAGGTGAAATTGAGCTAAGGAGTGAAAATGTGGTGAGCAAACTCCAGTCGTACTGTCAACTATACAAAGTCGTATATCATGGTTTCGGGAATCGCCACTTCGCCGATAATGCGAGGCCAAGCGTTTCATTCAAATCTTGATTTCCTCGAGATTCGTTTCAAGTTGCCCCAGATTCGACGATATTAGAACAATACTTCAATACTGGGAATGTATGGGGGTATTGTCCAACCGTATTTCCCCGAGAATCAGAATTTAAGATTCCTGTGATAAAATAAACTTTGAAATGCCGGATCATGACTACTAACCAAACCCTACAAAGCATGTTAACATGTTACATGAATAACTAACCCTTCATACTTTAAATCATATTCCAGGTCTTGTAATTGGTCAAGGAAAACACATAGACCCCTAATTCTTTATTGTTCAAAGAAAAATGAATTCGTATTTGTTTTTATATAAATTAGTGTTGAATATTGAACTGTGTCCCAGCCGGAGATGTCCGACGTAGTCAAAAAAATTCAATTGTGAACCCCTTAAGGCTGTACATATGAAAAGGTAAAATATTGTGGAAATGTTTCTATTTTGACTGTCAATTCGTCCGATAATATTATATGGAAGACTGTTGATGTATATAATATTAGTGTGGTACTTGTTTCGTGTTACACTTTTGAATACTTTTGAAAAGTGTTAGGTTGCATGAATAAGGGGCACTGTTTTCGATTTTGTTAGTTAGCAGGATTGAAACTAATAGATTGTTGAAGAGAAAGCATAATCATGTAATAATAATTTATTTGGGTGCAACTCACTCTTACACCAGAAAGAACAGCCCTCAAACAGGCACAAATTGGATTATTACTAGTTAATGTTCATAATTAACCTTTTGGGCATCTGTATCTATTAAAGAAAACGATTTTTATCAATGGGTCACCTTGAAGTTCCAGAGAAATTATAACCACCGCCCTTACTGTACTAATTAACAAGGTAAACACGACCTTCCCAAGGTGACATAGTAGACTCTTCGACAACTTCGACATTTGAATTGAGCAAGGTATATTTTCCATCAACTAAGCATTCGAACTTGCTTGGTTGAGATGAAAAGTTCAAAGATACAAATATCTTAGGAAAAGTGGATTCGTCGTTCAAATACTTCATGAAAGAAAATACTTGATTATTTTCTCTATCCAAGGTCTTGTATGCGCCATAGATCATCAAGTCTTTATACTGCTTTCTGAGCTTCAAAGACTTGGTCCAGAAATGCAAAACAGAGTTGGGATCTTTAAGTTGAGATTGGACATTAATTTCCTTATAATTTTCATTCACTCTGGTCCATGGCTTACCCTCAGTAAAGCCACCATTTTCCGAGGAGTTCCATTGCACAGGAGTTCTAGCATTGTCTCTTGCATGTAAGTTGATACTGGCTAAAATTTTCTTATTCCTTTCTTCAAAGTCCAGTTCATTTTTGAATTTTGCAAGGAAGCCCTTGTAGAAATTGACTGTTTTAATATCAAGATACTCCTCAATTGACCAGGATTTGGGCATGTTTGTCATAGCAATTTCCTGTCCTTGATATACGTAGAGAGTTCCAGACAAGGCAGTTTGGAGCAAGGCTAACATCTTGGAAGATTTGGCCCAATATTTTTCTTCAGTACATCCAAATCGAGTAACTGATCTTGGTTGATCGTGATTTTCGAAAAACACAGTAGACCAGGCATCAGTGCCTCTAGTAAAATCACATTGAAATTCAACAGCATCTTTCAACTCAGTCAATGGCCAAATGTAGTCTGACCCGAATCTAGAAGTCTTGCTATTTCCCACTTCGACAACATTGAAGAGGAAGAGCATGTTCATTTCCTTTTCCTTGGCACTAACATATTTGAGTGTTTCTTCCCTGCTACAGTGTGGAACTTCTCCAACTGTCATGGCGTCGTAATTGGAGGTGACTTTTTCGTACATCTCCTTATGGAATTCGTGGATACGGGGTCCATTGTGAGTGTACTTGTATGCTGGTTGGAAGTCTTGGTCAGGAACAATAATTGGAGCGTCTAGGAATCTTTGATCCTTGGAGTACATGTTGGCGACATCTACTCTGAACCCGTCAACTCCCATATCGAGCCAGAAACGCATGGCTTCATCATAAAGGGCTTCTCTTGTTTCTGGGTTTTCCCAATTGACATCAGGCTGTGACTGTGCAAAGAGATGTAAATAATATTCACCAGTGGTTTCGTCAAATGTCCAGGCAGGCTGGGAAAAGTGGGTACTCCAATTATTTGGGGGATGCCTGTTTCCATCAGCATCGTACTTTGGCTTCTTCCAAATGTACCAGTCTCTTTTAGGGTTGTCTAGAGAAGAGCGAGATTCTTTGAACCAGCGATGCTCGCTCGAGGTGTGGTTAATAACCAAGTCTAAAATCAATTTAATGCCACGCTTGTGGCCCTCGTCAAGCAACACCTTCATATCCTCCACAGTTCCATATTTGGGATAGACTTTCATATAATCGGAGATATCGTAGCCCATATCATCTTGAGGAGAATCGAACATGGGAGATAACCAGATGACATCGACACCCAAGTCCTTGAGATAGTCCAACTTGGAAATAATGCCTGGAATGTCCCCAAGACCATCTCCATTTGAATCTTTGAAGGATGCTGGCCAGATTTGATAGACTGTAGCGTCTTTCCACCAAGTATAATTTATCGTCATTTTGGATCTAGTTTACTTTTGAAATGGGCAAGATACGTCTACAAGTTCCATATATATATATGCTGGTCAACATCTTGTTAAATTGGACGCTGAGTGGCCGCGTTTGCTTCTGGTTATGGTGTCTGGCAAGATTTCCGAGGTAATTGCGAATTTCTGATGCGAAGCGCAATGAGGATGGAATCAAGAACCAACAGGGAAATTGGACCATTTATAGGATTTCAAGCCAACACACCACCGCAGTACAACGTTTCTTAACTTTTTCTGAAAATGATATAGAGAGAAACTGTGCAAAAACAGTGCTGACTGATTTGATACCCACTTTCCCCAAATTTTGCAGCTATTTGGATTAGGTCAGTTAACGCCAATCCAAGCACGTACTATAGGAAGAGTAGACCAGTCTGGTATCGTCCTACAGCTTCACTACCTCGGTAAAAAAGCCCCAGTCAATGGAAGGTGACTACAGATACTTTAATCCCCCTACAAAAGTGTATTTCCGCCTCAATCTTCCCACAGTGCGGTCATCAAATCCGCACCCCGCAAAATACTTCACTATTTGTCATGTACCCCACGCGTGCAGCCTAATTGGGCAATGGAACGCAAAATCAATAGTTCTGCCAATCCTTGAAAATGGAGAAGTTGGTGAAACAATTGGGGAACTGCAGATCATTAATGACTCCAGATAATAGGTTGGGGGTTTCGTGAATTAACTACCGAAACAGGCACGCACCTGGTGTGGTGGCAACTGGAACAAGAAGTCATACACTTCCGTTATTCTATTCAAAAAATATCTGAGATAATAAACTCAACATGAACTTGCTCACGTAAAGTCCGAAAACCCCACACAGAACACGCCAAATTGGGGGGAATTAACTCGGGGTATTAAGTTAAATTAGTAGTATGACAAATTGCTGACATGAAGATTAGAAATGAAGAAAGAAAGTATGAAGAAAATGACCACAGAGCTATTTGCATTTGCTTTTCCGTCTTTCAACTTTAGAGGTCAAGTAAAATGCAATCTCTCTGATGGGTAAGAACCAGAATGGTTTCTAATTATCAAATTTTCTAAAGAATTTGTAAATTAATTGTAAAATTGTAACCTTTGTCTATATAATTGGCCCTCACACCCCATTAATATTGTTACAATAAGAAGTTTGATTGGAGTAATGGGGAGTGTGCTGTTTCGATGGCGATCAATTTGCGCTTATCTGCGGAAATACCAAAAAAAAAAAAACCAATCTTCGATTCTATGAAAAACTCCAAAACTCTTTTCTCTAACTCACGGTCAGTCGTCATCCGAGGAATAATCGCCTATTCCAGTAGTTCCCGAAGGAATTGTGGTTTCTTTGGTTTGTTGGATTGGTTTTTTGGTCAAAACTATCTTCTTTGATATTTTTGCTATAGATTCCGTTTCAGGGAGTTTTCTTTTGGTCGAGCCTTCAGATACGTCTTTTTCGATACCAGAATCTCCACTTTTACTTGCTTTCTTCCGGCGGAACAACTCGAGCTTCTTCTTTTCGTCTTCGAGATTCTTTTTCTCTTTATCCAATTGTTTCTGTCGTATTTCTTCATAGAATTGGGCAGACTCTTCATCGAGTTTGTAGGAACTATTTCGAATCGCCATCTGTTCTTCAAAATCTCTCTGTTTCTTATCTAAAAAGTTAGTAAAGTCTTTTAATTTGGCTTCAACAACATACCTCTGTGCTCTTTCAATTGATCATATAGTGTTTTTCTGGGCTCATCTTCCTCAACATACGTCCTCTCTGGAACACTTATTTCCACAACATCTGGTGAAATAGAAGGCTTCTCTTCTTCTGCTGAAGCCGGAACCTCTCCTTCTTTAACAAAGTCAGGCATATTGAAAACCCAAGGTCACATCAACATTTTTGATTACAATTTTTGGTGAGTTTGATGTTAGGTCGTGCGCATTACAAATTCCATATAGTGCCACTTCAGTATCACATTCAATTGCTATACACTAGTATCGTTAGCATTCTTGACTGATATCTTCAGAAAATGTCCAGAATTGAGCCTAAAAAGCATTAAAATTTGTCAAATTGCGCTTCAAAGTTTTTATGAATTATTCCGCTATTTCACATTACCGCAACAAGGGTCTTATTCTAAATACGGATTCACTGGTACAGTTTCTAAGGTAATAACTGAATATTATAGTTGTTCCTTATCTACAAAATCTCATCTAGATCTTCATTTAACATATGTAATTTCTAGCATCTAGCATAGAACCATACGGGTCTTAGCATCTAGTTGACAAGGTACCAACGACCTTCCCATGGGGACAAGGTGGATTCTTCAAAGCCTTCAACGTTGGTATTGAGCAAAGTGTACTCTCCATCGACCAAACGCTCGAATTTAGCAGGCTCAGAGGAGAAGTTCAAAGTTGCGAAAATCTTTGGAGAAGTGTTCTCATCCTCACCGTCCAAGTACTTGATGAAGGAGAAAACCTGCTCGTTGTCCATGTTCAAGTTCTTGTATGCTCCATAGATCATTAAGTCCTTGTGCTGCTTTCTGAGCTTCAAAGACTTGGTCCAGAACTTGAGAACGGATTGAGGGTCTTTTTGTTGAGCTTCAACATTGACCGTCTTGTAGTTGTCATTGACTCTGGTCCATGGAGTGACAGCAGAAAATCCGGCGTTTTCAGAAGCATCCCATTGAACTGGGGTTCTGGCGTTGTCTCTGGCAAGCAAATTGATACTGGCCAAAATAGTCTTCTTCTGCTCTTCATAGTCAGGTTCGTGGCTGTGGGCCTTGACGAAGTTTTTGTAGAAGTTGATGGTCATAATGTCAAGGTATTCGTCAATATTCCACTCGGCTGGGACGTTGGACATGGCGATTTCTTGGCCCTGGTAAATATAGAGAGTACCGGTCAAGGCAGTCTCGAGCAAAGTCAATAACTTGGCGGATTTTTCCGAATATTTGGGGTCGGTGGAACCGAATCTGGTCACCGATCTGGGCTGGTCATGGTTTTCGAAGAAAACCGAGGTCCAAGCGTCGGTTCCCTTGGCAAAATCACATTGGGTCGCAACTGCGCCCTTTAATTCGGACAATTTCCAGTCATAGTCGTCTCCAAATCTTCTGTCTGGTTTGGTTCCAACGTCCACCACGTTGAACAGGAAAATCATGCTCATTTCCTTCTCTTTGGCACTGACATATTTGAGGGTTTCTTCTCTGCTGCAGTAGGCCACTTCTCCGACCGTCATGGCGTCGTAATTGGAGGTGACCTTGGCATACATCTCCTTGTGGAACTCGTGGATACGGGGTCCATTGTGGGTGTAAATCATAGCAGGTTGAAATTCCTGGTCTGGAAAAGTGACAGGAACATCGAGGTATCTCTGGTCCTTGGAGTACATGTTGGCGACGTCGATTCTGAAGCCGTCAACGCCCATGTCGAGCCAGAAACGCATGGCCTCGTCGTAAATGGCCTCTCTGGTTTCGGGGTTTTCCCAGTTGAGATCGGGCTGAGACTGGGCGAAAAGGTGCAAGTAGTATTCTTGGGTGGTTTCGTCCCAGGTCCAGGCAGGCTGGGAAAAGTGGGTACTCCAATTGTTAGGAGGCTGTCTGTTTCCGTCAGCGTCGTACTTTGGCTTCTTCCAAATGTACCAGTCTCTCTTTGGATTGTCAAGAGAAGAACGGGACTCTTTGAACCAGCGATGTTGACTGGAAGTGTGGTTCACCACCAAGTCCAAGATCAACTTGATACCACGCTTGTGGCCTTCATCGAGCAACACCTTCATGTCCTCCACTGTGCCGTACTTGGGATACACACTGCGGTAGTCGGAGATGTCGTAGCCCATGTCGTCTTGTGGAGAGTCGTACATTGGCGATAACCAGATGACATCGACACCCAATTCCTGGAGATAGTCCAACTTGGAGATAATGCCCGGAATGTCTCCGAGGCCGTCATTGTTGGAGTCCTTGAAAGAGGCAGGCCAGATTTGGTAGACAGTAGCGTCTTTCCACCATTTGTATGCAATCGTCATGTTCGGAGATGGGTTCGAGATGACAGATGCCCAATACGGACATGGATGGCAGGAGGTTTATAAGATTTTCCCGATTTTCCCCAGGTGGGGCACCAAAGGGAATAACGGCAAGATTTGCGGGAGTTCCGAGACCAATTGCGAGAAATGGAGAAACGGGCGGAACTGGAGAGCCAAGATTCACAAAAACGACTGCCCAATAATCAAGAGGCCCAGCTTTTTGATTGTTCCGGCACCTCCAAAGGCTGGGCACAAAAATGCCGGAGATGTGGTCCAGCACACAGCAAATCGGGCGTTTTTGGACGAAAGACGCCTTGGACACAGGCCGGAGACATCAGGGCCGTTTTTGTGGAAAAATACATGCAAGAGCACTTTGTGGAGACTTGGTGCAAATTACACTGGGGAAGTTAATTTTAGACGTGCAATTACACTCGGAAATGCGAGGGCAGGTTCCGAAGTCTGGAGGATGGGGTGATCCGAACAATAGACGTGGAGTGGAGGAAAGTCGCGGGTGAGGAGGGGGAGCGTTGAACGGGAATGGGGCAGGAAAGGAAGTGGAGATGATTGAGGAAAGTGATTGGAGAATGAGAGTTGGAGAATTGAGAGTTGGAGAAGATTGAGCAAATAGGTGAGAGGAAATGTGATGGGATCGCTGTGAGCGCATCTACAGCTACTAACTAGGAAGCAGAGGCATTGAGGAGTCAGGACTCGAGCAAATTTATGTATATTGTTCTATTCATTGATTTTATTGACCTATTCATGCCTTTCATTATTACCTGTTAATGCGTTGAATTCTGGTGCTCCGCTGCATCTGCACGGCAACCCTGCGTCTCTCCCTAAGAACCAGCACCCGCCACGCCGTGCCCCTGGCATGGCGGGAATCTGGGTGTGATTTTCCTAATTTCCTGTTTTCTGTGGGATTTTCCTGGATTTTCCTGGATTTTCCACGGTGGGATAAGGCGTGCCAAGCGACCTGTAGCCTGGTATCGGCTGGGGTAACGCTCGGGCGGTTTTGCACCACCTTTTCACCCCAGATACATGCATGCACGTTTGTCTCCGGTCCGGCACCCACGGTATTGGAGTTCTTGTCGTTTTGCGCAGTGTCAGCGCAAAATGGCCAGGCCCAGGCCATGCAGCTGGACGCCGAGTCCCAGGCCCCCTCCTGTTGTTTTTGGCAGATGGGACGGTTAGGACCTGACTGGCACGACGCGTGCCGTGTCGGATCGCCCCACGTCACCCACGGCCTCCTGTGACAAAGTCATGCGGCTAGGCAGGCTCGCAAACCACAGCGCCTTTGCGGAATCCTTCTCGCAAAATGCGCGGAGTTTTGCGATCGGCCAGGGCTCGCAATTATCTGGGGTAAGACGCGGGCATCCGCAATTGACGCAATTGCCATCGTAAATCAAGGACCCCAGATTTTCGGTCCCCCCGCTGCCCCGCTGCCCCGCCCTTGCCCCAAGGTGCCGCCCCTCCCCTAGGGCCTGCCATGCACTGGGGCTCGGCTCCAGCGCACCTCGCTGCAAGCCGTGCATAGCGGCCCATGCATGTGTGGGATGTGGAGATGTGGACCTGCAAGCCATACAGAGTCATTGATCTCTTCGTATTTTGCGGTTATGAACAGCATATAAATAGGCCCAATGCCCCGAGATCTGTCTCATCTCATCTTCTTCACTTCCTTCTTTCCATTCTTCCCAACAATGCCTGACTTTGTCGAAGACATCAAGGACAACGGTGTGGTCACCGTGTCCGACCCCATCGCCAAAAAGAACTCCAATTCCTCCATCGACGAAAACATGGACGAGTATGTCAGTCGCTTTCTCGACATGTCCAACGAGGCCAAGGACAACGACCACCGTGAAAGAACCATGTCGTTACGTGAAGGCCTCAAGACCTTCCCCAAAGCCGCCATGTGGTCCATCATCTTGTCGTCGGCCTTGGTCATGGAGGGTTACGACACCAATCTCTTGAACAACATGTACGCGTTCGACGGTTTCAACCGGAAATTCGGCCAGTTCTACCCCGACCTCAACAAGTACCAGTTGCCTGCCAAATGGCAGACTATTTTGTCCATGTCGTACCAGTCATGTCAAGTGATTGGTTTGTTTTCCGCCGGTATGGTGGCCAGCCGTGTTGGCTACAGAAAGACCTTGATGACGGCGTTGTTGATCTCCGTCGGTTTAATTTTTATCCAATTTTTTGCTCCCAGCAAAGAGGTGCTCTTGTTGGGCTACATGCTTTTGGGCTTGAACTGGGGTGCCTACCAGACCTTGGCCGTGACTTACGCCACTGAGGTGACCCCTACCACCCTCAGAGTCTATCTTACCACCTATGTTAACGTTTGCTGGGTTTTTGGCCAATTAATTTCGTCCGGTGTGCTCAAGAGCATTTCGCAAATGTCTAGTCCCCATGCCTACAGAATCGCCTTTGCCGTCCAGTGGATCTGGCCCCTTCCCTTGTGCTTGGGTGTTTATCTTGCCCCCGAAAGTCCGTGGTTTTTGGCCAAAAAGGGCCGTGATGCCGAGGCCAAACACTCATTAAAGCGTCTTCTCACCGAAAATGACCACTTGCCCGACAAGGAAGTGTTAGCCCAGGCTATGTTGACCAAGATCCAGTTGACCATTAAGGAAGAAGAGGCCATGAACGGATCTGCCAATTTCAAGGACTGTTTCACTGGTTCCAACTTCAGAAGAACCAGAATTGCCGCCATCTGCTGGCTTTTCCAGAACATCACCGGTTCCGCCTTCATGGGTTACTCCACCTACTTCTACATCCAGGCCGGTATGTCCAGCAGTAACTCGTTCACTTTCTCCATTGTTCAGTACGTTTTGGGTATTCTTGGTACCCTTGGTTCGTGGTTCCTTTCCCGGAAATTGGGCAGATTCCCCATCTATTTCGGTGGCTTGATTTCCCAGTTCGTTCTTCTTATCATCACCGGTGCTTTGGGAGCTGCTAACCCCAAGAATGCCTCCTGGGGCGTGGGTTCGTTATTATTGGTCTACACCTTCATTTACGACTTGACTGTGGGCCCAATGACCTACTGTATTGTGGCCGAAATTCCTTCTTCCAGATTGAGAATCAACACCGTCATGCTTGCCAGAAACTTGTACAACATTGCAGGTATTGTTGTGGCCATTATCACGCCTTACATGTTGAACCCTACTGCCTGGAACTGGAAGGCCAAGACCGGCTTCTTCTGGGCCGGTTTCTCGTTAATTGCCATCATTTGGTGTTGGTTCGAGTTGCCCGAAACCAAGGACAGAACTTTTGCCGAATTGGACCACTTGTTCGACATGGGAGTCAAGTCGAGAGACTTCAAGACCACCGAGGTAGATGTGTTCGATGCAGGCAAGATGATGGAAAAGTTAGGCGAGGACGGAGTGAAGAACTTTGTCCAGAACAAGAAGAATATCACCACCATCGACGTGGAGGAAAAGGCCTAATTTACAACTACTACTCTGGAAGTAATATTTTAAATGCTTGTTTTGAATCTGAATGCCTGGAAGCCACGGTGCTGGAGTTTACAGAACTCCTTTCTTCCTTGGGTGGGCGTTCTACTTTATTTCTACAATTGCAATCAATCAGCAACAATTGATGTTTTGAAAATTAATATAACAATTAATAAATAATAGTTATTAAGTACATACTGTAGCGAAATGATCAAATCGATTCAAAAATAATAAAGATTGAGCTGATTATGTATGAAATTAATCTAATAGATAATTGAAATCACAAATATAATTATATTGATACCGATCTAAAGCGGACATTGCGATCAGTTTAGAGTTTTGCAAGATTAACACAACAAATTAAATCGAGTAACTGAATCGAAGTCTACAATTAATCCATCAGCATTCAAATCGATGCTTTTATTAAATTAATCTAATAAAAAAATATAACGACTTCGTTGTTCGACCAAAGTCACGAAAGGAATGAAATGTAGAAACCGATAATTATAATATCAGTGACAGATAATTATAACTGTATTCACCGATAATTATAACCGTAGTCACCAGCAATAAATGACTGTAGTTACCCTATAATAACCGTAGTCACCAATAATAAATAATGTACTGTATTAATGAATGTGTTAAATGAATCGAAATATCTGGCCATTGCACTAATGAACCGATTGAACAACTCCTTTAGTATATTATCAAGTTTGTCACCACGTTGGACATGAAGGTCTTCATGCGTTTGGCTACCACAACAGTACAGAGCACTGCCAGAACCACAGTGAAGGTGTAGGCGACGCCGGAGCAGTTTTCACTGGTGCAAATGAGACTTTCAACCATGGTGTTTCGGGTAAATTGTCGGAAGTAGGACGTGGCTTGACAGCTGGAAACTATGAGGAACAAGTGCTTGAAGACCGAGCGATGTTGCAATGGGTGCAAAGAAGACGGGACTGGGACTTTATATGGGAAAGTGATGGCAGAACTGACTAGAGAACTAATTAAACTGTACATACTGGCACCAGGACCGAGCCAGCATTTATAGTCGGTACCTAGAGCTTAGGAATTAGTTGAATGGGAGGAGGCTTACGAGGTTCAGGATTAATGCCTTTATCGCAGCATTGAAAATTCCAGGCTGGGATGAAAGGATGGAAAGCTGTGGACAACACGTACCGCAACAACAGTGCTGGAGAAGTGGAAGAAGTTGCAAATATCGAGCAAATACGGGTACCTTACGGGCGTAGATGAAAGGTTTCATTGGAAGCAAGTGCAACCGAGCTATGTCAGGGCCCCTCACTCGAAAACTTTACGGTCCTGGAGCCACAGGACGCAACTTTTTGGCGTGCATGGAACTGCGCAAGTTGAGCGATGCACTGGTGAAGCCTCCACGATGCCAGGTATACAATAGTACCCTAGACAATAGCGTTTGCGCTATAAGTGTTAGCTAGTTTTATTCTCACGACCACGGAGGTTCCATGCATATCATGCGCATGGCGTCGCCTGAAACCTTATGCGGGCTCGACGCATGTTCCATGCACCAGGAACCCCGCAGCCGTGTGTGGGAGCAGCGCCTGTATAATACGGGTATCTGCATGGGACGTCCTTATCGACATTATTTTTTGGGGGAGGGGTATGCCCAGTCTCTGAGGAAACCACTCCAATATTACCTCAAGGTGGTTTCATACCAACCACCAGCAACTTAGAAACACGCAATTTAGGGTCGAGGACAACAGGGTCAAGGAGCTGGAATTGGCGGTGCATGTGCCGGATTTGACAAATTGCGGGTCGGGCTGAAGGACGCGCCTCCTCGAAATAGGCTGCAGATACATAGAAGAAAAGACAAGAGGATAGAACAAATGGACAAAAGGAAGTGAAAAGTCGAGAAATAGAGTGAATTGGTGGAAAATTGCGGACTTGACGGAAGAGATAATTAACAATTGGCGAATTGACGCAATGAGACGAGAAAAGGCTTGAGAACATGGTAGATAGAGATGCACACAGAGACTAGACAAAGAGAGACAGAAATTAGAGACAAGGCAGTGAGAGAGACAGGAATGTTAGAACAAGGCAGAGAGACAAGGTAGTTAGAGACAATCCAGGATTCTGTGGATATAGACACGGCATTGCGTATACTGGAATGCTCCAGAAACCACACACAGAATAAATAGATAAGACTGTGTAGAAAGATCTCGCTGGATAAGTCATCACTAATGCTAATAATTTCACACACTATTGCCACTAACAATGTACTAACAATGTACTAATAATTTCTCGCTGGATAAGTCACTCACGATTTATTCATAATGTCATAATAATTCACTACTAATGCACTGATAATGTCTCGCTGGATAACTCCAACAAATTCACACACTAACGTCACCATTGAAGTACTAAAAAGGTTATTCCGAATAAGTCACACATTAAACCCATAAAGAATGCCGCTAATAATGTCACTCTGAACGAGTCACTAATAATTTCAAACATTAATAATGTCACTCTGAACAAGTCACTACTTATTTCACACACCACAGTAACTAATAATGCACGCTCCAACGTCACTTTCTAGTGTCGCTCTCTAATCTGAATTCGCATGGTTATTCCCAGTAAAGACACCTCCTACACTCTCAACTCACAAACCGAATACCTGTGCATTTTTCACACTTAATTCACAGATTCATCACCACTTTCCTATACCATCAACTAGTCCGTCGCACCTGTTTAACCAAGTTCTACAACTTACTGGTCTACCCAACTTCCATCTCAATAGTCTACCCAACTTCTCCATCTCACTAGTCCATACAACTTCTCCATCTCTTTTCTATCCAACTTCTGCATCTTACTAGTCCGTCACATCTCTAACTGACTAGTCCATACAACTTCACTATCTCTCACTATCTCACTTCTCCATCTCTCCATCTGCATATTTCTCTTTCGCTTGTTCCATTGCGAGCCCCAGCACTATAAGCCTCGTTGCATGGACCAGTTGGAGGGCCTTGATAGTGGACCGACTGGAGGCGCAGACAGCGGTCACGTGACTGCCCCTCCCCCGCGCTGCTGCACCGCCTGCCGGGTCTCCGGGGCATGCCGGGGCCACCGGGGGACCGCCCGGTTCGCGCGAGTCACGTGATCCGCCCGATACCTCCTCGTTTTTGCGGCAATTCGGGCCTCGTGATCCCACCCTGCAGCCTCCAACGAGGCACTGGCCTCCCCTGGCCCGAGCCCACCGACCCCGAGCTTTCCCGCCCTTTCCAACTCCCTTTCCCGCCCTTTCAGTACCCCCTCTCACCTCCGCCTACCGGCCGCCTCTGCCCGGCCCCGCCCCCGGCCGGGCCCCCGTATCTCGTGGCATCGCTCCTCCCTGCCCCACCGGCCTGTATGCAGTCCCACCTATTCCGCGCGCATGGAAATTTTGAGTGATCACTTTTTATCCAGATCGTATTTGGAGTATTTTGCGAACTTTTGCAAACCAGACCACTGCGAGGACCTCTTCCCTAGCCCCACGGGCCGCCCCTACACCCATTTCTCGCCAGTTTCAGCCCCTCGCTCGAACGCGCCGCGCCCGCAGCTCCATTTTCGTGCAATTTCCGTCGAAATCCGCCCAGTTTCGGCCCCCCTAGCCGCCTTGTATCATAATCACCCCAGTACAACAGGCCTGTCAACAACATCCACCACCACCGTCAAAGGCCTCCACCATCAAGAACTTCCACTCCACTAACACCGTCCCCTTCGTCTCCTCCACCGCCTTTCGCACCGTCCGCGCTTCCATGGCACCATGGAGTCCATCGACATCAGCTTCCACTACGACCACCGTCTGGACCAATCGTTGCTTCTGCTCTGGAAGCTCACGCGCAACGACCTGGTGTCCCCCAAGTACTGCCTGCTGGAGCGCTTGAACAACCGGTCGTGGCGGCTCATCAGCAAGAAGGTGCTCGTGCTGGCGCCGGCCCGCCAGGCGTCGCTTGCCGGGTTGTCCCGTGACTCGTTGTCCGATTTGGCACCCAAGCAGTCGCAGTTTCTTTCCGACAGACCGTCGTTGTTTTCCCACAGCTCCAACTTGAGCTTGCACAGCAACCGCAAAAGCACCAACAACAGCAGCTTGGAATCGTACAACCCCAAGGAAGACGCCCGCGCGTGCGACGACTCCGACAGCGACATCGACATCTCCGACATATCGGATATATCGGAAGAGGACGAGGACGAGGAACCCCAGGAGACTGAGTGCAGACCACGGGAACCCCGGTACGAGTCACACGAGCTCCAGGAGAGTCACTACGATTCCCACAGCACCCGGAACGGTCACGAGCAGGTGGTACATAGCCACAAAGTCCACGAAAAACAGCATATACAGAATCAGGAGAGTCAGCAGAAGAACCACCAGGAGAACCACCAGGAGAACCACCAGGAGAACCACCAGGAGAGTCAGCAGGAGAGCCAGCACTTGGAGAGACAGGACGTCCTTGACTACCTGCATTCACACCACGCACTGAAAAGTGTTACCAATCAAATGCCTTCCCTGTCTCGCCCCTCGGCTTCTGGCACATCTCCCCGTTCGGGCCAGCCCCCATGCCCCTCCATCTCCCCCTCCACAACCTGTGCAGAAGTGCAACCACAAGAGAAATCCACACTAAAGCCCCAAGGCAACATCTTCTTCTTGGCCTACTCTCCGTCGCCTCCGGAATGCGACAAGGCCAACAAGGAGGAGGGCAGCTCTCCCAAGTCTCCAAAATCGCCCAAGTCCCCCAGTTCCTTGAAGCAGACATTACCCACTGCCAGGCAAACTGGCTCCATTTCGCATCCAGCCGTCAGAAGCTCTACCAGCTCATTGTTCAATCACTCGGGCTCGGAAAGAAGCTCAGCCAGAGGCTCCGTCAACACACAATCTCGGTCCAACCTTTCGCATCTGACCAGTAAATCCGAGGACCAGCCCAAGCCTCAAATCCAGCGGCACAATTCTCTCTTCAACAACTTCCAGCTCCAGTTCAAGAAAGATGAGCCTTCGGCATCGAACTTGTCCAGTATCCAGCCGTACCAGGAGGTGGACTCAGATACTAAAGATGACGACGGATATTCTTCCACCGACATCTCAGAGGACGAGGAGGACGACTATAGTGAAGAAGTGGAGATTGGCTCGTTGAAGAAAAAGCAGCCCGTTGACTTCAACATGAGCAGAGACCGTAAACCCTCAAATGCAGCCTCACATGTTACCGACAACGATTCAGAGTGGCTCTCCGTTTCGTCGGAGTCTGACGACTTCAAGTCCGACGAACCAAAATTAAATCCATTAAGATTTTCCAAGATTCCTCCTACGTCTAAAATTAGAAGCAACTCTTCCACCTCCACAGATATCATTCCTATCGAGCTGAACGAAAGCGACCAGAGCCAGAAGAGCCGCAAGCGGTTGTCCTCCCCGTCCATTTCGAACAAGCCCAAATCCCTTCTTTCGGGACTATTCTTGAATGAGTTGAACAATCTGAGTCTGCAGAGCAAAACTAAGCCGATTTTGAAAAGATCATCTACCACAGGAATTATCACATTTGATCAGTACCAAAACTCAGCCAGACAAGGGAGTGGAACTGAGCTTGCATCGGCCACCAAAAGGCCATACATAATGTTCACCAGGAAGTACCCATCATTGACTGATATCTCCAAGAACTACCCACATTATCAAAATAATTATGTCAAAAATGACATAGTGCAGGAAAATGAGAAGACAAGTGAAGAGGACCAAGATCCCATTTTGGGTAAGCAAAGATCCATTGTGGGTATTTCCGACTTCAATGTGACAGCAGCTTCGTCTGCAAGCATGGGCAACGTGGGTTCCGAGAATAATAACATACCACCTTCTTCTCCTGATTCAAACCAATCTCATGTTATCCTTTCATCTAGTTTGAACAAGCTATCGGGTTCGGGCCACCATAATCCAATCAGAAGCTTGTTGTCAATGAGTTCGATGAACATTTCGAGGTTGTACAATTCGTCTAAGTCGATGTTTACCAAGCCAGATGAGAAGGATAGTCAAGAGGTGCTTTCCAAGAAAACAGGAAACTCCACTGGTGAAGTTATCGCAGTTCCAGCAAGACAGTTTGATCCTGTGAAAGGTGGATCTCCCAATTCTGTCTCAACTCCTATATCCGTTACTCCAGGTAAGTCGTCATTAAGTGATCTTTGCCTGCTTTCGGAGAGCAAGCCAGGGTTCCAAGACCAATCGAAGACTTTCAAAATGTCTCCGAAAACCACCAGAAGATCGATGCTTTCGACGGAGTTGAGCAATTCACTAAAAGAGTCTATTATAATTGATTACAAACTAGGCAAGGTTCCGTTGCCTAAAAAAGTTGTGAGCAGTAATGTCGACAACTTGCCCGATGCTGGTGAGGAAGACGTCAATGATTACCATTCCAAGGGATGGTAAAGAAATTACACAGGAAAAAAGAGACGACGTCATGTTGTTCCTCCAGAGGACAAGTCACAAAAAGTTATTTTATTTCGATTTGGGGGTTTTCAACTGCCCCATTACACAGGTATTTATTGAGGTGTTGTATTATTGATTTAGTTCGTCATTACAGATTAGGATGAAAAAGATGTAGAGTGTAGTAAAATTATAACAAGTGCAAAAAAAGAACTCCAATTTTATCCACACAACAACAACAACAACAACAACAACAACAACAACAACAACAACAGGTTCCTATATTCACTCAATTTAACTTGTTATCCATGTCCTTAGTCAATCTTATCCTTTTCATACTATCTACCAATTCTGACTCTTTTATCTTCTTGATAGGACACGACCTAACATCTAATTCTTCAAAAATTTACTCCAATATCCAATTGCAACAAGTCCACCATGAAAACGTGCTACTACGAGCTTTTGGGGGTGGAAAATACCGCCACCGAGGCCGAACTCAAGAAGGCGTACCGTAAAAAGGCCCTCCAGCTTCATCCCGACAAGAATCCTCACGATGTTGAAGGAGCTACTGCCAGATTTGCATTGGTCAGAGCTGCCTACGAAGTGCTCTCTGATCCACAGGAGAGGTCGTGGTACGACTCCCACAAGTCATCAATCCTTAGAGATGACGAGGACTACGACATTCCCTATGAAGAGGAGATGGTGATACCGTCCATCTCTTCTGAAGAAATCATGCGATACTTCAATCCCACATTGTACAGCATATTCGACGACTCAGTCCAGGGTTTCTATTACGTGGTGTCCAGGTTATTTGAGCGTCTTGCCAGTGAAGAAATTATACACGGAAAGGCGCAAGGAGTGTCAGGTTATGCCAACTATAAGGACGATGATCTTGCCAAAATCAACGTCATCGACCCAGCATCGCTCTTGTATCCCAGAATGGGCACCAGCCACACTCCTTACACAGATGTGAGGGCATTTTACGCCAAATGGGCGTCATTTCTGAGTGTTAAATCGTTCAATTGGAAGGACGAATACAGATACTCTTCTGCACCAGATAGGCGGACCAGACGGTTGATGGAGAAGGAAAACAAGAAGGCAAGAGACATGGCCAAGAAGGAGTACAACGAGACCGTCAGAAACTATGTTCTGTTTATCAAAAAGCGGGACCCCAGAGTCAAGGCTGGAGTCGAAGAGTTTGAAAAGGAAAAAAAGAGAAAAATGCAGCAGGACTTGGAGGAGCAGGCCAAGTCTGTCAAGAAGGACCAGAAGTTGTGGAACTACACGGAGCAGGACTGGCAGCTGCTTTCCCACAAGGAACTCGAGGACCTTGAGAATATGTTGAATGAAGAATATGACATTTCTTCTGACTCAGATAGCGAGTTTGACGAGTTCGAAAACCCCGAAGAATTAGAGGAATATGAGTGCATTATTTGTGACAAGGTTTTCAAGAGTGAAAGCCAGTTCCTTACGCATGAACAGTCCAACAAGCACAAGAAGAAACTACAACGCATGCAATGGGAAATGAGAAAAGAGGGCATTGAGTTGGGATTGGATGATGGAGAGGATGATTTTGCCACTGCATCGGAAGATTTTCTGGAACTGGACAACTTGTTGTCGGAAGACGAAGTCGATGAAAAAGAAGAAGAAGAGATTTCACCATTCAAAAATGAAGATTCGAAAGAATCGGAAAACACCAAGAAGACAGAAGAAGTACAATTGGATCTTGGTAATTTAGAAGTCGATGATGAAATTGACGGAGACACAGAATCAAGCAATAGCGAAGAAAGCAAACAGACTTCTTCAAAATTCAAATTTAAAACTGATACCGTTGATGACGAGTTGACCAAACTTGCCAATGGCATGAAACTTGATGATAGTGACGACGATTGGAGCTCTACTGCCAATAAGAAAGGTAAGAAATCCAAAAAGAGAGGCGAAAAGCTGCAATCTCCAGCACCTAATAATATTCCCAATGCAAATGGAAAAGCAAAGAAGGACAAACAAGAGAAGTCTAAGATCTCCAGTGGCTCGGAAAAGTGTGTGGTTTGTGACGAAATATTTGCATCTAGAAACAAGCTCTTTCAGCATGTAAAATCTACAGGACATGCTGCTCCAGTAAAGGAAGTCAAGGGCAAAAAGGGAAAGAGAAAATGAATGTGCATGGATCGTTTCGTTAATTTACTGTATAATTAGGCATTGGCATTTAACATAACATCATGAAACTGTGGTTTCACGCAAACCGGTCTTGGATTTCTTCATTGTAGCCAACAAGGGCTCACTAATACCCTTATTTCCATGGGCTCCCAAACCTTCTCCTTTGACCCATCCTAATTTTTCTAATAACTTTCTACCAATGTTCTCTTTACCAATTTCTGGAGCTTCTCCACCAACAACATCACCTTCTTTGATAATAGGCACATGGTGTTTGCCTCTTCCTCTGGCTTTTTCCTTCTTCAAGTTGCCATCTGTGGCAATGATTTCTTCCTTAGGTCTCTTTTGGTCCGTTCTGTTGAATATTGGTCTTTGTTTGAGAATATGGCTAATTTCGTTGTACCTAGGAAGATAATGGAAGGTTTTCCTGCTTTTGGCCACCTTGATGTACAGGTGAATACCATTGGGTCCGCATCTTTTGGCATTGAAGTTGTAGCACTTCGCCATTTTGGTAATAACCTTCAATCCATGGGGATCTAAGGGTGGAAAGCTCAAGCTATCTCTGTTTGAATCATGGAGAAACAACTCCATTTCATCTCTAATGTCTCTAATATGCAAGGTGTAAGGGTATTTGACAAGAAGGTCGTGGTTCTTGAAACCATTTCTGATTCTTTCCTCCTCCTTTGCCAGTTTCTTTTCCTTCTTTCTGTCTCTATGAATTTGGAACTGTTCTTGTAAAGATTGTCTGATCTCGTTATCCAAGTCAAACCGATCAATATCAAGCTGCTTTTTCCTTCCTTTCCCTTTAGTTTGAAGGCTTCTAGTCTGCACATCTTCCTGTGCAAATGAGCGTTTGTTGTTCTGTGTAAAGGCAAGAAGATCGCTGATGTCATCGCCTTCTTGGCTAGTATAACTGTCATTATCGTCTTCTTCCTCTTCTTCAGAATCAGATATATAAACGTCTGAATAATTGGGCTGCTCTTCGTATTTCTCGTCGATCATTCCCCCAGTCACATATCTCAAAAAGCTTTGAACTCTATGTTCTTTAACACCTTTCAGAATAATATAGTCGACAAATTCTTCCTCGTCAATCCACATAAAATTGTCAATGGAGCCAGTCAAATCAAGGTTCTTCGTATAGAATTGCTTGTGAATTCCATATCTGACATTTGTAACTTCAATTTGAGATACATCGAATTCAAAATCTTCAGGAAGAAATCCATATTCTGGGTCCTTTTCAATGGAATCTTCATCTTCCAGTATCTCATCATCCTCTTCTTCTTCAGATGAAGACGAGGCCATAATATCGAAGTTTGTAGAACTAATGTATCCATCATCCTCATCATCTGAGTTATTACGCATATCTTGAATAATTGAGTTGATATAATCACGATAGCCTTCATTAGCTGATACCTCAGAGTCAGAATCGGACTCGAAATCAGATGCATAATTCTGTTTGCCATTTGTTGGTAAGCTGGCAATTAAATTTCCTTTAGAGTCGACACTAGTACGAAGACTAACTTTTCCAATAGTAAGAACTGGTTCATGGTCAAGTGGTTCAGTCTCTAATTCCATTTCAAAGTTTTGGGTCTTTTCAATGCTCTTGTGGATCAATTTGGCTGTTTCTGGCTTCTTGGTATATTGTAAGGAATCGCCTTCTGTATCTATGACAAAGTCAGCATGTGCTTCATTCAAGCTCAAATTCTGCACTTCAAGAGTCTCCAGAGGATTTTCTCCCTCTCTTTCCTCCATTTCGGAGTCTGAACCCGACGAAAACGTCAAGATTGTGTCGTTTTCCACAACCACTCTCTCTGGAGAATTCAATATGTCAAGCAAAACCTGGTTTTCTGGAGCGATTTTGGGGCTATTAACATCAATTACATCAGATTCAACCTTCTTAGCAGAGCGGTGATTGTCTTCTTTGGAGATTTTCTCGATGAATTGGTTAAACTGCTCGAATTCAATGGCATCATCTTCATCATCAAGAGCTTCTACTTTTGACGTTAAATCATCACTTTTTGCAACTTTTGACAGAGATTTCTCATTCTTATCTCCTTTCTTCTTTAATTTGACGCTTGGATCGTATACTTCCTTGGCTTTCACGAATTCGATGGGTCTGTCTCTGAAACTCCGAGATCCAAGTTCTCCCTTGTGTCTTTCGGTATACAATGCTTCTTGCATGAGTCTTCCGGGTCTTTTGGATAGATTTTTCATGGTAGTTCCCGATGGGACTTGTACTGATTCATTTAAGTCCATCAATTCAGGATAGTCGTCCATTTCTTGTGGAGGTCTCTCATTGTCATTATTTGAAGGGCGATGATTGTTGGACTTTCCTTTGCTTTTTCTCTTTTTTGTGTTGAATCTGCCGAAACCACCTCCTCTTGAAGGTCTGGGCTTGCCTCTTGAGCCGCCTCTTCCTCCTCTTTTGGGCATAATGTGGAGAAGAATGTAGAGTAGTTCAAAAGTAGTTATGACCCATATTTGGTCACGTGATCCGATGAGTAATCTGGCAGCACGTGTTAGGCCGTGGACGGAGTATAAGGGAAGGTGGTAGGACGAATGGAGTTAGCAGCACTGATGCAGCGATAGTGTCGAATTTGGGGTGTCTTGAAAGCCTGTGGTTGAAGATGTAGCAAGCAAAGTCTGGTCACGTGACATATGGTTATTTCTAGCGATGATAGATTGACACTTACCCTTACATTAAACAAGCTCAAATCAACCCAGGAGCACCTCACAACTTTCCACAATATTTCCATCTTCGGTTCCATTTCATTTGGAGCTGTTTCCAAATATTTACACATATAATTCGTATACTATTTCTATCCATTTGTCTGCACCAATTTCCCCAAAAAGGCCAAAACCCTTCAACCGCAGCTACAACCACAACAACTCACATCATTGCACTCTATTACGTCCACCTACTCTCGTCACACCCTCCTATTCCATTCCCTGCCTATTATTCCTATTTCCTACTAATATTTCCTCCTGCACACAGAGTCTACTCATACACTCTACCCCCAATATCTAACATACCACTTCTTCTCTTGTTCTTCACGGAGATTATGCCCAGAGAAGCCGAAACCGAGTCCCCTCTGATTCCCGAGCCCCAGAATGGCCCAGAATCAACACCTCCCAAATCCGAATCGCACCCCTTCCATATAACACAGTGGTGGCAACAGATAACATCGTTTAATGACGATAAGGAGTCTGGGTCTGCACCAGCAGAAGCGCCGGTTATCATCCTCGGCAACGAGTACTCCGAAAAGGCTGAGTACGAGCGTGCAATCAGAGCCAAAATCTGGCTCACCTATCGCTTTGGATTCGAGCCTATACTCAAGGCAGAAGGAGGCCCCAATCCGTTGTCATTTATCCAATCGTTCATCTTCAGCAAGAACCTCATCTTCAATGGCTTTGGCCAGATCCCCCGCCTCATTGATAACGAGAGTTTTACCAGCGATGTCGGCTGGGGGTGCATGATACGGACGTCCCAGAGTCTTTTGGCCAATGCTTATTTACATGTCCAGAACGAGCCCGGTTCTAGTGACAGAATCATCGATCTCTTCAAGGACACGCCCACGGCGCCGTTCTCTTTGCATAACTTCATCAAGGTGGCCTCGGACCTGCCATTAAAGGTGAAACCGGGCGAGTGGTTTGGGCCCAATGCTGCGTCTTTATCCATCAAGAGGCTCTGTGACAAGCTCTACAATCAAATGCCCACAACAACCGAGTCTTTGCCATTGCCTACGCTCAAAGTGCTCATCAGTGAAAGCTGCGACTTATACGACAACCAGATCGAGGAACTTCTTGCCGAAAACACCGACGGGGTGTTGCTTCTTCTTCCCGTCAGGCTCGGAATCGACAAAACCAACCAGTACTACTACTCCAGCTTGAAACAGCTCCTCTCATTGCCGATTTCTGTGGGAATTGCCGGTGGAAAACCGTCCTCTAGCTTCTATTTTGTCGGTTTCCAGAACCTAGACCTCATCTACATTAATCCCCACAATCCGCAGCCGTACCAGGACTCCCCCGATTATGCCACCTACCACTCGGAAACGTACCAGAAATTGCCCTTTAGCGATCTAGACCCCTCGATGATGATTGGCGTGGTTATTCGGACCTTGGCCGAATACAGTGAATTCAAGAAGGCGTGCCAGGAAGGCAACAACAAGATCGTGCATTTCCACCCCATGGCCAGAAGGCTTTCCAAGAACTCGTCTGCAGGCAAGCCGTCCGGTTTCGTCAACATACAGGCGGAAGATGTCTACTCGGAGTCTGAATTTGTCAATGTCAGTGAACGAAAGGACTTTGACGATTTTGTCGATCTTGGAGACGACGAATTCGGCAAGAAATCTCCCAAGCCGCCTTCTTCACACAATTTTTCCAGCTCCATTGACGAGCCCGTGAAAGTGCAGCGAACCGAGCCGTTCGAAACCATTAAGAGTACCGAAATTCAAGACAATTCCTCCAAATAACTCTCTTGCTGGACAAGTGGAATGCGATGGTTTAGACCATTTCAAATTATTTGAGCACTCTCTATTTAGAAGGAATCGTGATTGATATACCTAGGAGCCTAGCAGCCGCTGTAGCTGCAGAAATAACGAGTACCCAGTGTAGTAATTGTAGTAATTGTAGTAATTGTAGAATAGGCCCTCTCTATCCAGGGTCGTGTACAAACCATTATCACATCCATAAATCCAAACCTCTAAATAATTCTTTTGCAACAATCATGGTGGTAGAAAACAGTCTCAAGATATGCACGGTTTGTGCATCCAACAACAACCGTTCTATGGAGTCACATAAGCAGCTCAAAGATGCAGGTTACAACGTGAAATCCTTCGGTACTGGTTCTGCAGTTAGACTTCCAGGTCCGTCTGCTGACAAGCCCAATGTTTACGATTTCGGCACTCCTTATGAAGACATCTACAATGATTTGCTCTCCCAAAACTGCAAGAAACTTTACGAAGCCAATGGACTTCTCCACATGTTGGACAGAAACAGACACGTCAAGACAGCACCAGAAAAGTGGCAGAACAACGCCTATGCTGGAAAGTTCGATTTGGTGATCACATGTGAAGAAAGGTGTTTCGACAGTGTTTTGGACGACTTGATGTACCGGATGTACAGCAAAGAGGAGGAGAACGACGTGAGGCAGATCGTCCATGTGGTGAATGTGGACATCAAGGATGACAACGAAAACGCATTGATTGGAGGAAAGGGAATCTTGAAGCTCGTCAACATGATCCACGAATTCAGAAACAAGAACAAAAAGGACGATGAGGACGAGTCCAGTGTGCTTTTGGAGGACCAGATGATGAGCATTATGGCCGAGTGGCAGAAGGCCCACACGCACTTGCCCACGTTGTACAGCGTTTCCTACTATTGAGTGCAATTTACAACTCAGAAAAGTGCTGATTTGACAGTATGAATCGTCAGTGTCAAATCCTACAGTTTTTTGTGACAATTCACTATATTAAATCACTATTTGTGTGAATTCACCAGATTAAATGACTATTTAAGTCAATTTACCAGACTAAATCACTATTTGTTGGCACATAAAAGATAGAAATCCGATGCAAAATGGATAGGACTCTCCCAGGAATCAGAGCAACTATTCAATAGTACAATATCTCATAGGATATTGCATCATCCATTATTTCAATTATGATATTGCTTCATCCATTCATGTCTCACTTTTTCAAAATCAATACTCCACCAAATTGACCCAAAAAAATCAGATTTCACCAACTAAACCATCGAGAACAGTACTCAGTTCTACTCCTACCCATCTCTCTCCATACTGGCCACAAGGGCCCTAATACATGTACCATAGCCTCCCCATCCCGTAAGTCACGTGACACTTGCGATGATGTCGTAGTTAACAAAGTTACCAACACTCTTCTCGTCATGTCTTCCCAAAAAGGCGCTCAGCCGAGCGCAAAAAAGACCAGACTCTACAACAGCCGAGTCATAAAAACGCAAATCACCGATTCCAGCTTTGAAAACAATGAAAAACTCAACATTCCCGACTTTCTTCAGTCCAGAGCCTTTGAAATCAGGTCCTTTGCTTTGTCACAATTGAAGACGAAAAATGCTTCAGCAACGCGAGTTTTCCAGAGTTTACCACGGTCTCTTCGTAGAAGAGCCGCTTCCCACAATGTCAAGCGAATTCCAAAGCGATTACGCAACAAAGCATTGAAAGAGATGCAGAATACTATTAATGGTATTCCTCCCAAAAAAGAGCACTTGAGAGGAAGAAAACTATACCGATTGAATGTCCGGAAGAGACTCTTGAAGTTAGGCGGCAGATTGAAGCTCCTCAAGAGCTTGCCAGGCGAAGAATTCTACAATAAGAAGTTAAACTTAAGAGAGAAAATCAAGACTTTAAAGAAGGAAATTGCAGAGGTTGAAGACGAACAACGTGAAAATAGAAGGCCTGCATCACACTTCGAATTGAATAATATCTGTGGTTCCTACGATAACACCGGAATTAACAAGCTTGCCCCCAAACCTAAAGGAAGCATCAAGTACCATAAACGTCAAGAACGGTTTACCTGGATCCCCACACACGTGTGGCATTCAAAGAGATTTCACATGATCAAGCAATACGGCTACCAGATTCCATTTACGCCAACGCAAAAGTGTTTCAGGGCCATGAACCGTCAAAAGAAGACAGGAACAATTGCGCTTGAATCGTCCTATTTCAATTCCTTGATTCTTGAATTATCCACAATTGAAGAGTTCAATGAAATGGTATTAAAATGTACTAAATATTCCAAAAAGGTCCCCCAAAGCATTCTTGAAGGAAGAAAATCCTATAGTGACTGGATTGAAGTGAATGGAACAAAAGTGGGCAAAGGTCTTCTCTATGCCAGTGCTATCAACAAGCAAGTATTGATTAGAGTACATCCATCATTATATGAGAATTTATTCCTGAGTTTGAAGGAATCCCTTGGAGAAAACAATAAAATCTACGATTGCAGTTATTCTTTAGGCAGCATTGATCTAATTGGTCCTACCTCCATTAATAGCATCAGCAAGATCTTGCATTTGTTCAAAGACCAGGCTCAAGATTTACAACAGACCTGGAGCTCTTTGGCTTTAATTAATGATGCTAACATTGTTCCTGTTGGAACCACTTTCTCATTTAATATTATGGATCCCAGAGCTTGGAAAAGACCTACTAATTTCCACCTTCCAACTGATACTTCATTGTCCACAAATGACCTTATAATCAGCTTGAGTCAGTGGAAATCCCATAATGTTAATAATGAAGCCGTTTCTGCCCTTTTCAGTCCAGAATCGAGACACGAATCATACAAGAACCAATTTTCTACAAAGGTCATCGATCAAAAGTTTTCACACGGAAAAGATTCCAGCAACAGTATTTCTCCACAGGATCAGGCCAATTCCAAAATTCCTGTTTTCATCACCAAAATTGCTACAAGTACATGGACAATAATAGTGCCATGGTATTGGGTGTTGCCTGTTTTTATCAAATTGCTCAAGGTCAAGAACATAAAATTGGGTGGAATCAGACAAGTGCATCAAACTAATTTCGAAAACGGAGTTCCCAATTTTCCTCAAGATTATCCATTTTTACAAGAAGGATGGAAGTATCAAGAGTCCTTGGGAAAAATTGCAAAGGAAAAGTATGACAAGATGCCGCTAAGTCTCCAAAACAAGGATCGTCCAGACTTTAGAGATGACGATTTGATGTTGAGTCCATTCAAATGCGATTGGACAGGTTTGAGAAATATCATCAACTTAAAGAAGTACTCCAAGATGACCATAGAAGAGCTTCAAAAAACTAAGGAGGATTATGCTATTTTCGACGAATTGCTCAATAGGAAAATTCTGTCTTACCACGATATCATTCAGCTTGGACGAACTTTCACTGCAGAAGGAACCGACAACTGTGCTGTTGCATTATTTGACAAAAACAGCAGTGACCATACTAACTTTTCCAATATTCCAATGCAAGAATTTAATAATCTCTACAAAGGAAAATTGCCTGTTGCTTCTGTGTCAGTTGATCTAGTTAATAACGGTTTTATTAAAGACGGTGCCAGGATCTATTCCAAGAATCATGGAGACGAAGAATACAAGCCATGGTCATTTTTGTATTTGAATGGATTCGTTTCCTCTGGTTCATTCAATTTGAATAAAGGAAAGGACTCCGGAGTTGGAGCAATCGTTTACGATGGTGAACTTAAAGATGAAGAGGTCTGGATAAGAAATGTGGGTACTACGAAAATGTACAAAGCCCGGATTACCCTTCTCGAATGATAAATAGAATAAATAGTAATAGAATAAAAATCAAAGAGGAAAATAATATATTGACCGCATTGCTTTAAAATTAAATAAGGAAAGTAGGAATCCAATTCTAATAACGCCAGAAAGCTTCCATTTCACTGAATAACCATTGCATAATGGAATCTGAATAATCACTCTAATAGCCTTTATAGTTCATATAGAGCACATTAATAATTATGAAGATACTCAAAAAAAAAACCAATTCTTTCGCCAAATCATTGCCCCACTCAACCCAGTCTATCATCTACCTTCCAATTGCACATATACACTCCCTAAATCCCAATAACCATAAACATATTCAATTCTTCACTTCCTTCCTTATTACCACAGTTACCCGGATTTCACTCCTGACTATAAATACACCTCGATTTTCGCTCCTTTACAAGTTTTCTTTTTTTTTCTCATACTTACCTGGAGATGTTATAGGAGATCACGAAGTTCTATAACCTTGGTTCCCCAGAGGCATTGCACAGCGCCATGGGGGGTCTTGCCAACTCTCACTATGGTTTGTTCTCGTGTCTTGACATGAGCTTCAGATCGAGAGTGTGGATCTTGTAATTTTTGATTTCGTCCTTTCTCACCACTTCTTTGAATGGGAGAAGGAATTGGGTGTCCTTGTCAGAATATTGTGTCTGTCTATGAGCAGAGCATATCTGCCTATAACAGAGGGTGTTGTCGATATGATGCCGACAATCCGCCCAGTGTATCTACGTTTTTGTTGTATTGAGTCTGTTGATTTATTACAGTAAAAGGTATGGTACAAAGTGGTGATTTCCAGTGCATTCTATCACTTCCAACTAGTTTCTATCATTGGCAGAGTCAACATGACTGTGGGACTCGGGGGCGTTGTAATTGGAGTCGGCAAGCACCAATCTCGAATTTTCCCACATCTTCATCAACGACTTCTTCAACAAGTTGACGTTGTAGTCGATGATGGTCAATGCACGTTCCTGGCTGGCCACCTGCGTGCTTTCGCAGGTTCCGTCCTTCAGGATCTGGGTGTCGTCGTTCCTTATCAACGCCACAAGAGCCAAGCCTCTGATCATCTGCTTCAAGTACAAAATGGACCCGTTGGCAAGATGACTTATGGACTTGAGTTCCTTGGGCTGGGTCACCGCCTTGGAACTGCCGTTTTTGGGCTGCGACACGTTGGCGTCCTCGATGTACA
Organism: Suhomyces panamericanus; assembly: GCA_030582475.1. NCBI lineage: Eukaryota > Fungi > Ascomycota > Pichiomycetes > Serinales > Debaryomycetaceae > Suhomyces > Suhomyces panamericanus. The sequence continues at coordinate 49,205 of JAKTXI010000077.1, forward strand.
AGTCATCGAGGTCGATAGTGATGTCGATAAACTCCGCACACACCTCGTATGTCTGGATATCAACAGGCGACGAGTCGGTGGCCACGTAGATCTTGGAGTTGACGTCGAACAAGAACACCTTGTCAATGGAAGAATGTTGCACCAAGTTGTCCAACATGTTTTCCAAGGAGGGCAACTCGGGAATCAACTTCTGCACAATTCTGGAAAACGCCTCGTAGATGGAATGGTCGAAGATGGACGTCAAGTAGAACGATACCTGTACACCTTCCAAGCCCAAGTCGAGCAACTCATCGCCGGTTCTTTGCATGATGTCTCTTTGGGCGTCCATTCTGTAGTCTTCTGATAATCCGTCGATCTTGTGAATGAGCACCTCGATGTTGATCTTGGGATTCACCTTGTAGGCGAATTCCACGATCATCGACAAGTTGGTCAACGCATTGAGGTACTCGTCCTGGGAGTCGATCACATACACCAACGCTCCAATGGAAGAGAACAACCGTTCGGAGTCATAGTTGGGCTCAAAGTAGTTGAGTTGGCCGGGAAGTTCCATCACCGAAAGGTCAATGAGCGACGAAAACTGCTCTGTCGTGGGCTTGGAAGTGCTCTCGAGATATAACGTGTCCAAAGGCTGCATGTTGTGGAACACAACCTTGCAAATGGAGGACTTTCCACCTCGGCGCAATCCCATCAAGAGAATGGTGGCATTCGTGTCTTTGGCATTGGGAAGGAGCGTGGCTTCCATGGTGACTGTTTGTGTATAGGGTGTGGTTTCGTGGTAGGCGCCTTTAATAGCTGTTTTTCAAGGGCGGTTCACTGTTTTGGACAGCGGTTAACACTTGGAGTGTGAAAGTGAAGAGAGCAAAAGGTGGACAGAAGGCTTCAAATTGACCGTTAGAACCGCGGAAAAGGGTGGATTGTGGAGAACTGGTGACTGCAGACAACTGGAGTGTTCAATTTTGCCCGTTATAGACACTCTGGTGGCGTGTAGTGAAAGAATTAGTGATGATTGCAGGTAGTTATCAGGTTGACGATATAAGATAGGCTTGTGTGCAGGCCACGAATGGATATTGAGCTGGTGATAATGAAGAACAAGAGAGAGGTAGTGTGAGAGCAGAAATGGAAAAGGAAAATATCGTCGGACATTAGAGAAGAATAGACCATGAATTTGATACACACAGGAATAGTACACGGGAAATTGGAATTTAATGGCAATTTAATGGCAATTTATTTGACTGGAATTAGAATAATTATGTGCTGCCATTTGAGTGGAAATAGCTTGAATATTGAAGAATTGCAATGCAAAATGGACAAATACAAATCAATGTAATATTTCAATTTTAATTCCATTTCATTAGTTCCGACTGAATTTTAATTTTTTAAGTTGTCACTATATTTAATGTAATTACCTTTAATTGCTTCGAAAACGATACACGTCAAGCAGAGTAATTGAATTACTGATTTAAATTACAACAATAACAGTCGGGATTCAATAATATCATAATTCCGCTGACATTAATTGTAAATTTCAGATGCTTTAATTCTTTCTTTTAACCAATTCTCTAATTCCTCCTCCTCCTCCTCCTCCTCCTACATGT